>UESW01001504.1:861999-923549 GCA_900491605.1 Calamus simplicifolius
AGCAGGTTGAACGACTCTTGAGGACGGGAACAACCGATCTCCACGAACCACAGACAGATGCTTCACGGATGCAGCGCCTTCTTCAACAGAATAGAGCCTTTCTCAATCACCGGAATAGAGCCTCCTTCAAGCCACGGAACAGAGCAGCACACACAGAGCTTTCTCCTTCCTGCGGACTCCAATCCACGGCACGATCATCTCTTGCTTCAAACGAAGCTTCTCCCCAAACCACGAATCCCTCTGCTGCTATTTATAGAAGCCAGATGCAATGAACGCGGCCCAGACGCTTCCAAAACAGAGGACGTGGATGGATAGGAGAAAATCCTGATAAATCGTGAATAAAATTCAAATTCCTTCAAGTGAATTTAATTCATTCAATTTGATAACTTTCTATCCAATTTATTCCTTAATTGAGGAGAAAATGGTTAGAATTAATTAAAAGAAGAATCGGATGAAAATAAGGAAGAAACGGCTAAGAAGACGATAAGTCGGTACTAGGTTTGCCGCTTCGCTTTAAAATGCATGCTGAAACGGATAAATCAATGAAAAATCAATTCTAGGCTCATCTTAAATCCATTTAAATGCTGTTTACGTCATTAAATTCCTAAAATCGAGCTCTTTAAATTGATAAGGTTTTACCTAAAATATTATATAAATTATTAAAATATTAAATAATAATAGGTATGTTAAATTATTCATTAATAGGTTTAATGATAATTATTTATGCGTTTATCACTCCCCCCAACTTAATCTTACTCGTCCTAAAGCAAATAAGAAATTTAGAAATATGTACCAAGCTAGTCCAAGAATTGATAGTTATCTTACAGTTCTTTTTTTAAAAAAAAATTTCTGGTTAGATCATAAGGGAGGTACTTCATTGGATTATTAAGTTTACCCAATTAGTGATAAAGTGTAGTCCATAAGAATTTATAGAAGTCTTCCTTCACCAACTTTCCACTTCTCTGATTAAGTCTTCTAACTTAATTTGGGTTGGGTGTAGTGTCTTTCGTACTTTAGTTCTTTTATTTATTTATTTATTTATATATAAAGTCAGTGCAATGTCCTAACCCCTTGCTTTCTAATTAACCCTTGTAGCGAGCTTTAGGCCAATGGCTCCCAAACCAATTGGTTTTAGGGCATTAGGTGTAAAACACCCCTCAGACTTACTGACTCGAGTTAAAAAGGCTTTAGGTAGGACTGACTCTACTTAGGTTCTTTTACATTCTCACCTTTTACGCGAACAACATCACTTTCTTAGGTGACGGGGCCCGGTTACTCAGTGAAAAATGTTAAGAACCTAATTTATTAACTTTAAGAGAGATTTTTTTTCTTTTTTTTTCTTTCTTTTTTTCTTTTTTTTTAACATGACATTTTCACCCATACCCTTATTAAGTAGATTATACTATTAAGATCAATGGTCAGGAGGCTCTAAATTATTCTAAAAATTTTTCTTGGCTAAACCCTACCTTTTATTAGGTTTTCTTAATAATTTATTCCTCAGTATCTTAAAAATAATCTAATAATTAATTCATTAATAGACTGCTTGATTAACTTTAAATCGAGACAGAATGGTATACACATCTGATTATAGTTTTACTCAAGGATTTACTTATTCTTTTTCCTCCCCCCCAACTTAATTTTCATTGTCCCTAATGGAAAAAAAATTAATTTCAAGGAAAGATACTACCTGGTAGAGTATTTGAAGTTGCATTGTTTTATTGTTGCCATCTTCTTTCAATTTGCTTTTGTTGCTCTTCTCTGGTCATACTAAAAGAACATACTAAAAGAATAGAAAGTTAAAAATAACTAATAAACTGGGTTGCCTCCCAAGAGTGCTAAGTTTAAAGTCTTCAGCCAGACTGTGCTACTTATTATGATAATGTTGGGTTCACAAGATCAATTGATTCAATAATTTTTTCATCATTAATTTCTTCTATATATGGTTTCAAACGTTGGCCATTTACTTTGAATGTATTTCCTTGCTTGGGGTCTTTAAGCTCTATAGCTCCATGGGGAAATACTTGAGTTACTATAAAAGGTCCATTCCATCGTGAACGAAGTTTTCCAGGGAAAAGGTATAATCTTGAATTGTAAAGCCATACTTTTTGATTTGGTTCAAAAGTTTTTCTACTAATAAATTTGTCATGATATGCCTTGGTTCGTTCTTTATAAATTTTTGAGCTTTCATATGCATTATTTCGTAGCTCTTCTAACTCATTCAATTGGAGTTTTCTATTGACACCTGCATTTTTCATATCATAGTTAAATTGCTTGATAGCCCAAAATGCACAGTGTTCTAATTCTACAGGTAAATGACAGGCTTTTCCAAATATGAGCCTGTAAGGAAACATTCCTATGAGAGTTTTAAATGCAGTACGATAAGCCCATAATGCATCATCCAAACGTTCTGACCAATCTTTCCTATCAGGTCTCACCGTTTTCTTAAGGATATTTTTAATTTCTCTATTTGATATTTCAACTTGGCCACTAGTTTGGGGATGATAAGGTGTAGCTACCTTATGAGTAATTCCATATTTGTTCATTAATCCTTCAAAGTGTCTATTCGTGAAATGTGTACCCCCATCACTAATTATAGCCCTTGGGCATCCAAAACGACTAAGGATATTATGCTGAATAAACTTGATTACAACTTTATGGTCATTGGTTCGAGTTGCCCTGGCTTCAATCCATTTTGACACATAATCAACTGCCACTAGAATGTATTTGAATCCAAAAGAGGAAGGAAATGGGCCCATAAAATCAATACCCCATATATCAAAAATTTCTACAACCAAGATAGGGTTTAGGGGCATCATATCTTTTCGAGATATATTTCCTGTTTGTTGACATTGAGACAATTACGGCTAAATTTATGTGCATCTTTAAAAAGAGTTGGCCAATAAAACCCACTTTGTAGTACCTTTGCTGCAGTTTTCTTTCCACTAAAATGTCCTCCATAGGCAAGAGAATGGCAAAAGTTAAGTATACTTTTGAATTCACTTTCGAGAACACATCGCTTAATCACCTGATCTGAACAGTACTTAAATAATTCAGGGTCTTTCCAAAAGTAATATTTGAGTTGTGAGAAAAATCTATCTTTTTCTTATTTTGTCCAATGGGAAGCTACTTTTTCTGTTGCCAAATAATTCACAATGTGGGCAAACCAGGAAGACTGCTATGGGAAATTGAAAATAATTGCTCATCAGGAAACTTATCTCTGATTATTTCTTTATTGTATTCCACTGAGATCCTAGAGATATGATCTGCTACCATATTTTCAGAACCCTTCTTATCTAAGATTTCTAGATCAAATTCTTGTAGTAGGAGGATCCATCTAATCAGTCTGGGTTTTGTATCCTTTTTTGATATAAGATGCCTCAACGCTACATGATCTGAATAAACTAAAACCTTAGACCCTAACAGATATGATCTAAATTTTTCTAGGGCAAACATAACTGCTAGTAATTCTTTTTCAGTGGTAGTATAGTTCATTTGTGCATCTGAAAGAGTTTTGCTAGCATAATAAATTTCATGAGGTTCTTTATTAAGTTTCTGTCCTAGAACTGCCCCTACATCATAATCAGAAGCATCACACATGATTTCAAAAGGTATGGTCCAATCTGGGGGCTTGATAATTGGTGCAGTGGTCAAAGTAGTTCGAAGGATGTTATAGGCTGTTAGACAATCTTTATCAAAATTAAAAGAACTATTCTTGGTCAACAAATTACACAATGGTCAAAAAAATTTACTGAAATCTTTGATGAAATGTCTATAAAAACTAGCATGACCAAGGAAAGCATCAAGCCATTTTACTACTTCTTTCTTAACAACATCCCTCATGTTTGGATTTAGCCTTCATTGCATGTCTCTATGTGTTTGGCTTCGATTTCACTATGAATGTGGTGCATGCAAATGGAAGGGTCAATTCCCTTAATATCAGCTATTGTCCATCCAATTGCCTCTTTATGTTCTTTAAGTACATCTACCAATTTATCTTCTTGCTCAGAGGTTAGGATAGATGCAATGATTACTGGAAGGGTGTCATGGGTCCAAGGAATGAATATTTTAAGTCATATGGAAGAGGTTTCAACTCTAGTTGGGGTGGTTCTTCCAAGGATGGTATTAAAGGACTTGTTTAGTTGAAGTGGTTCATATTTTATAGTCCAAGGAGGGATGGTATCAAACTTAGGTGGTTCTAATAACATGTTTATCTCTTTGGTATACTCATCAATATCAAAGTCATCTATTCCAAAATGTGTAAGACATGTTTGTAAAGGATCTGAATCAAGCAAACTTTGTAATTTCTTATCTACAACTTCCTCTATCATGTTTACTTCATTTAAATCATACACAGGTGGTCCTTGGGAAGCATTAAAAATATTTAATCTCATCTTCTTGTTTCCAAAAAATACATCCATCACACCTGTTCTACAATTTATACATGCATTAGCGGTAGCTAGAAAAGGTCGTCCAAGGATGATGGAATTTGGTTAGGATTACCACTAGATTCCATATCTAACACAAGGAAGTCGACAGGAAATAGAATTTATCCACCTTTACTAATACATCTTCCAATATTTCACGAGGTTCTTTGATTGATCTATCTGCCAATTGTAGTGTTACTGTAGGGGGTTTTAATTCTCCAAATCCAAATAACTCATACACTGAACTTGGGAGAAGGTTTACACTCGCACCCAAATCTAATAATGCTTTCTTGATTGTGAAGTTTCCTATGACACATGATATAATCGGGGTACCAGGATCTTTTAGTTTGGGTGGGGTTATTTGTTGAACAACTGAGCTGACTTGCTCAGTCAAATGGATCTTTTTTGGTATTTGTGTCTTGGCTTTCTTTTTTGTGTGCATAGATCCTTCAAAAATTTGGCATAAGCTGGAACTTGCTTGATAGCATCGAGAAGATGTAAGTTTATTTGTACTTGCTTAAATAACTCAAGCATCTCATTCATTTTTATATTCTTCTTATTTGAAGGCAAAGGAGATTCTAAAGCACTAGGGAATGGGGCTTTAGGTATGATTGCTTGATCATTGAATTCCTTTTCTTTTTCATTTCTTCTCTCTTCTGGTTTAGCCACTTCTAATTTCTGGGTTGGTTCAGGTGGGTCAATGCTTTTCCACTTCTGAGAGTCATGACTGATTTAGCATGTTCTGGGAATTTGTCAGGACTATTGGAACCTTCAGCATGAATTGTCCTTTCAGGTTATCGATAGGCTGACTAGGTAACTTACCCTCCTCCCTTCTACTGAATGCTGTATCTAATTGACTATCTGAGTTTCTAGTTTTGCAATAGATTGTGTGTGGGAGTGAAGGATTTGGGTATTCATTTCTAGCCCTTTCAATGCTTGTAATACTTTGTCTTCAAAAGTAGGCTGATTATTCGGTGGAGGTTGTGGGATGTTTGGATATTGTGAATACGGCATGATTCTAAAATTGGTTTCTTGATAATTAGGTCTGATCAATGATGAATTGGTTACAGGTTGAGGTTTCAAGAAAAATTTGGGTGATTTCGCCAGCCAGGATTGTAAGTATTTGCAAATGGATTATTTCCTGTTCTAGGAGCTAATCGGGTTTGGGCTTGGTGGGCTTGCTCTTGAACAAGTTTAGGAAATTGGTATGCAGCTGGGCATTCACCTATAGAATGGGTTGGACTCGAACAAATTATGCAGACCTCATGTAATTGAGTAGATGGGGAAGAGATGTTTCCAACTTGTATAATCCAGTCAAGTTTATGGGATAATTCATCTACCTTAGTATAGATATATGTAGAATGACCTATTTCATATATTCCACCTCTTTTAGGTCCTATGGGAGGGTCTCGACGAGCAACTGACATGTGATGTAATGAATTCTCACTCAATGTCTCAAATAGTTGCCAAGCTTCATGTTCATTTTTTAACATAAATGTCCCACCACATGAAGCATCAACCATCTGCCGGTGCTTTTCTGATAAACCATCATAAAAGCACTGAACCAGTTGCCATTTCGGTATAGCATGATGTGGACATTTTCTAATCAGTTCTTTAAATCTCTCCCATGTCTCATGGAACATTTCTTCATCTGTCTGGGAAAAACTTGTTATGGCTTTTCTAATTTGATTCGTTTTTCCTATAGGAAAATATTTCTTAAGAAATTCTCTCTGAAGATGATCCCAAGTTGAAATTATAACAGTGTCCAGTGAATTTAACCAATACTTGGCTTTATCTTTTAGGGAAAAAGGGAATAACTTAAGCCTAAGTGCATCATCGGAGAAATTTTTGAATCTTGACAGTTGAGCAAATTTCCAAGAATTCATCTAAGTGTTTGTAGGGATCCTCATTTGTAAGTCCATAGAAAGATGGTAACATTTGGATTACACTTGACTTAATTTCATATTGGACAACCTCTACTGGAGGTACTTGAATGCAGGGAGAGTAGGTATACCTTGAAGGAGTGAAATACTCTTTTAATTATCGTGGTTGATTATTTTCGTTATTAGGATCCATAATTCTGAGTCTGTTTGCTCTAATAGTTCTTTCTATCTCAGGATCTAAGGGTATAAGGTTGGGTTGCAATGATCGGCGACCAAGCATACACCCTACCAATGACTCTAAAGCAAATAGTAATTCAGTTTATTATTATTATTATTATTTTAATAGAAGAAAAAGAGGGAAATTCTAAAGAAAATACACTAAAAATTCCTAAAACTATGAGGAATAATAATTTAATTAGATTTAATAATTCTTAGCAATCAAGTTAGCAAAGATTAGACTCTCTATTCTAGGTTTACACTAGATCTAGACAGCTCCTAATTTCCAAGACCGCCTTATCCTATTGAGCTCGAAGTCCTTAGGGGCTGATGTCTAATTAATTTTAGAGTTAAAGTTTTGGGTTAATGTAGAATGAAGGATGTGGTTTGTGGGCTAAGGAAGGGTGATGAAATCCCCACCTTATCTTGATTAGGGGTTTGTGCCCTTAAAGTTAATTATGATAATGCTATGCAACAAACAGATGTCCAACTCTTGAAATTATCAAACAAAATTAATCTAATTGTTATTATTATTTAGATTTTTTCGATTAGGTTTCTAATTTTCTAATAAATTATGAGATGTCAATGGAAGAATTTTGAGTTTTGCAAAAATAAATCCACCTAAGTTAATCTAAGCATAGAAATAAATAATTATTTTATTTATATTTTATTTTTATTTTTATAAATTTTTTTTATTAAATTATTTATGTTTTATGGAAGATGTCTTAGGGTTTTCTTTTAGGTTTTTTTAGGTAAGTTAATTAAAAGAAAATTTTGATTAGGTTAAAATTGGATTTGTGGCAAAAAAGAAAGTAATAATTTTTTATGTTAAAAAGAAAATATGCAATTCTAACAATTAAGGTAACAAAAATAATAAAATAAAAAGATAATAACTATTTAAGAGAAAATTAATCTAATTTTTTTCACTTTTATTTTTATTTTTATATTTTATTTTTAAAATTTTTTTTTTAAAATAACACACTTAAGTCCCCGGTAATGGCACCAAAAATCTGATGCGTGTCGTAGCACAACGATTAAAACACCTTAATTTTACTATTAGAACAGCGAGAGTAAGGGATCGATTCTACAGGGACTTTAGCGATTATCTTGAAATAATTTTATAAATTTAACTAAATAGATAACTAAGTAGATAATTAGTAGTGCAAAATAATAAGATATGGTTTATCTTATTAGAGTATGGCTCGTACCCATATATCATGGCCCGTCCCTTTTAAGAATAAATCAGTGTAAATTATTTTCACTTAAATAGAATTTAATAACAATTAAATATGAATAAAGTTTTATTTTAATAACATCCAAGAGTGCGTATTAAAATCTAAAATAGAAAAGTTTTATTTGCTAACATTAAGGCAACAAAAAGCAATGAATTAAATGGCTGAACCACGCCAGGCTGAACGACAGTTGAGGATGGGAACAGCCAATCTGCACGAACCACGAACAGGTGCTTCACGGATGCAGCGCCTTCTTCAATGGAATAGAGCCTTTCTCAATCACCGGAATAGAGCCTCCTTCAAACCATGGAACAGAGCAGCACGCACAGAGCTTTCTCCTTCTTGTGGACTCCAATCCACGGCACGATCATCTCCTGCTTCAAACGAAGCTTCTCCCCAAACCACAGATCCCTTTGCTGCTATTTATAGAAGCCCAGACGCAATGAACGCGGCCCAAACGCTGCCAAAACAGAGGACGCGGACGGATCGAAGAAAATCCATGATAAATCATGAATAAAATTCAAATTCGTTCAAGATGAATTTAATTCATTCAATTTGATAACTTCCTATCCAATTTATTCCTTAATTGGTAGAAAAAATGGTTAGAATTAATTAAGAGAAGAATCGGATGAAATAAAGAAGAAACGGCTAAGAAGACGATGAAGTCGGCACTAGGTTTGTCGACTTCGCTTTAAAATGCGTGCTAAAACAGATAAATCAATGAAAAATCAATTCGGGCTCATCTTAAATCCGATTTGAGTGCCGTTTATTCATTAAATTTCTAAAATCGAGCTCTTTAAATTGATAAAGTTTTACCTAAAATATTATATAAATTATTAAAATATTAAATAATAATAGGTACGTTAAATTATTAATTAATAGGTTTAATGATAATTATTTATGCGTTTATCACCTGCCAAACCTATTGGCGGCTGACGCTGTTAAAATGATTAACAAGGCTAGCTCCTACTAGGTACGGCCAAGTAAAGAGAATAATCAGTTTGAAAGGGTCCGGTGCGAGGGGCTCGTCTTTTCAAATAAGGACCTTAAAGGGATAAAGTACTCCCAAGATATGGAACTCGGATTATCTTCGATTAATAAAGACCTTCATGGGATACAGTGCCCCAAGGATATGAAACTTGGATCACCTCTAAGCAATGAAGACCTTCAAAGGATACAGTACCATCAGGATATGAAACTCGGATCATCTCTGAGCAATGAAGACCTTCAAGGGATACAGTACCCCGAAGACATGGAACTAAATTAAACCACGAACATATTACTAGTGAAGTATGCTTGAACCGAGCCATTTTGCTCATTGTAATAAAACTTCACTCTTCGATTCAAATATTTTTATTGAATAATAATCTTTCTTGAGTTGTGGATAAAAGGCAGGTCTCGCCCAATCTTTGAACTATGGGTCCCTTTCTCCAAACATTGGCTAGGCCAAGTAAAACATTCTCCGTACCTCGACAGGTTCAAGCAACATTCTTTGTACCTTAGTAGGGCCAAGTAAAAAAATTTCTCTGTACCTCGGCACGGTCGAGCAACTTTCTCCAAACATTGGCAGGGCCAAGTAAAAAATTTCTCCATACCTCAGCAGGGCTGGGCAACATTCTCCGTACCTAGCAAGGCCAAGTAAAATTTTTTTTCATACCTCGGCACGGCCAAGCAACTTTCTCAGAACCTTGGCAAGGCCAAGTAAAAAATTTCTTCAGACCTTGGCAGGGCCAAACAACATCCTCCGTACCTTGGCAGGGTCAAGTAAAAAAATTTCTTCATACCTCGGCACGACTGAGCAACTTTTTTCAAACTTTGGTTGGGCCAAGTAAAATTTTCTCCATACCTTGGTAAGGCCGAGCAACATTTTCCATACCTTGGCAGTGCCAAATAAAAAATTTTCTCCATACCTTGGCACGGTCAAGCAACTTTCTTCGAACCTTGGCAGGGTCAAGTAAAAAATTTTCTCCGTACCTCGATAGGGCCGAACAACATTCTCTGTACCTTGGCAGGGCCAAGTAAAAAAAAATTTTCGTACCTCAGCATGGCCTAGCAACTTTTTTTGAACCTTGGCAAGAATAAGTAAAAAAAATTTTCATACCTCGGTAGGGCCGAGTAACATTCTCTGTACCTCGGTAGGCCGAGCAATATTCTTTGTACCTTGGCTAGACCAAGTAAAACTTTCTTTGTACCTTGGAACGTCCGAGCAACTTTCTTCGAACCTTGGTTGGGCCAAGTAAAATTTTCTTTGTACATCTGCAGGGCCGAGTGTCATTCTTTTTGGTTTTGCATTCGCATAATTTTGTTGCTATTATTCATTTGTTAGCAAGTGGAGATGTTACGAATAGATTGACCCACCCAAATCTACAAGTCCATCGTACCAATCTATATCCATAAGGATGTGCATTTTTTTTGCTAATTTTTCAACTATAACTCTTTGGATAATATATAATATGATTAATTTCATTTGGCAAATCAGATCACATCTTCGTTTTCTCTAAAGAATTTATATTTCTGACCTTGGGAAAAATTAGTCTCTATAGTTTGTTTCACCCAATCCAAGCCATAAAACCATTCCCACCAAGCCATAAACCCATCATAATTTTTTGGTTTTTGTAGCGATATCAAATATACGCTACTCCATATCATTGCATTCACCTTTGGAGGGATCAGGCGATAAATTCTTTCTCCTTCTATACTCTATGGATCCAAAAAATATCTAATATATTATAACAAGCTAAGGTTTTTTTTTGGAACCACATGGATTTAAAAATTTATCTTATCTTTAATTTCAAGTTAAAAATAATATTTTTAAAATTTAAATTTAATAATATAAACTTAGAAAAGGTAAATAGTATTATTTTCATATTAATGTAATATAATTAAATATTGATCATACGATTATATTATAATAATATAATAATGATAATATAATATATTATAATGATTTTATATTTAAAAAATTATATTATAATTTAATTTGCATATTATAATAGTATATTATAATAAACTATTATTATTGTGGTTGTAAAATATATGAAGATTTTGATATTATATATATAATAATGATCTAGAACTCTGGTAGCACATCAAATAGGTTAGTCATGGTTATCTAAAAATTTTTACATAGCATACTAAACATTGCATTGTTAAATTATCGAAAACAAGTTCATCAGATTAACAAATGCGATTCTAGTATATAATACTCCAAGTCATTTAAGAATAATTACCACGAGTTACAAACTATGCCTGTTAATAAATTTAAAAATAAGTTAAACAATTCCCACGCTTTCTTAAGCTGTGATAGAATTGAACAAGCATATATAATATAATATAATATAATTATGATAATATAATATAATATAATGATTTTATTTTAATAATTATATTATAATTTAATTTGAAATTATAATAATAAATAATAGTAAACTTTTATTATGGTTATAAAATATATGAAGTTTTGATATTATATAATAATGATCTAGAATTCTAGTAGTACATCAAATAAGTTAGTCATGGGCACCTAAAAATTTTTGTACAATGAACATTGTATTGTTAAATTATCGAAAACAAGATCACCAGATTAACAAATGCCGTTCTAGTACATAATACTCTAGGTCATGTAAGAATAATTGCCACGAGTCACAAATTGTCTTTTAATAGATTTAAAAATAAGTTAAAGAATTCCCACACTTTCTTAAGCTGAACAAGCATATAATATCCAAGAGATTCCACCAAATCAAATTAATATCTACTGGCAAAAGTTAAGAATTTAACAAGCATATAACATCAGATATCCAAGAGATTTGAAGAGCTATGACCAATAATTTAAATCAACCAACCTAAAGAGCTATGGCCAATAATATAAATCAACAAACTTGAAGAGGTATGACTGATAATCATAATCAAATGACTTGAACAGTTATAGACAGTGATTTAAATCGGTTGACCTAAAGAGTTATAGTCAATAACCTAATTAGTTGACCCAAAGAACTAAGGTTGATGAGCTAAGATGGTTAATCCAAAGAACTACAGTTGATTAGCTAAGTTGGTTAACTTGAAGAGCTAATTGATAAGCTAAATTAGTTGACTTAAAGAGTTATGTTTGATATAACCAAAGTTAAGGCTAACCCAAAAGACTAAAGGTTGACCTAAAGAGTAAGATTGACTTTGACAAAAGTCAAGGCCAATTTGAAGAGTCAAGGTTATCTTAAAGTGTGAAGGCTGATCTGAGAAAAATTAAGGCCAATCTAACTAAAGTCATAGCTAACTAAAAAGTCAAGGCTAATCTTATCAAAACCAAGGCCAACTTGACCAAAGTCAAGGTTGACTTGAAGGCCAACTTGTTGAGCTCGGCCTAAGCCAACAATCTAAGATGATTAAACTGACTTATGTCTATTAATCATTGAGCATAGGTTGAAGATGACTTTCATGAGATTACTAGATCATCATGAAAGAGTCAAATGGGCTTGTAATAGATCGGTTACACGAATGGTTCAAGCTACTTTTATGACTTGAGTATAGACTAAAGCTCAACCTGTGGACTACCGATAATATGGTTTGATTTGGTTAGCTTATCTTATGGCGATATATGGCAGAACCAAAGGTCATCACAAAGTGATCAATCATTGCATAGACATCTAGAAGATTGCTTTATTAAGAAAGATTTTTTTTTTTCGAAATCATCCTATCAAATTTTGATCAGCACTCTATCTACCGGCATAATTAAAACTAGTTTGAGAAGGGATCAACCGATATATTAAGGGAACATTCTTCTTTGATTGCCACTTTGTTTGAGGATCATAATTATAAGTGCTTCAAATGCCAATAAAAGTTGTCCAGATCTTTATAGGTAAATAAGTTTTTCAACTTCTTTATTTATCTCTTATGTAGCTCATTTAAGCATTGGATGTTACGCTCCATCTTCCTCTAGTCTGCTTGAGTGAGCGCACATACATTGGTGTGCGATAACTAGTTTTGAATTTTAATAAAATTAATTAATTATTTTAAAAAAGTTTAAAATATTTTTATTTGATATATGTTTTATTTATCTTATTATTAATTTTGAATTTTGAAATTAACGATTTTAAAATTTAAATTTAATTATATAAAATTAAAAATAGTAAAACTATGTTTTTTTTATATAATTAACCTTGTCAATGCTCCTGCATTGCACGTGTACATAATAGATATATTCAAAAAAATTTACCAGATTAAATTGATACTTACCTGTTGTATTCATTGCTACCACCGAAATAAGAATAGGCAAAAACTTTGTGCCATTTAAAAGACGCGCAAATGCATGAATTAAATATATTTATAATTAAATATCATGAATTAAATATATTCATAAATATCATGAATTAAATATATTCATGAATATCCTGAATTAAATATATTCATGAATATCCTGAATTAAATATATTCATGAATATAGGACTTCTGGAGCCTTCGAATTTAAATGCAGCATCCATGAAATTGCCTATAAAAAAAAAAAAGCAAGCTAGCGTTCGGAAGCATACCTCGACGACCCAGAGGACCAAATAGCCTAATGTCGTCGATAGCCGGGCACCGGCATGCTCGGAGCCCGCTGGAGAGGGTCTGGCCAAGGTTCTCATCGGCTGGTCCCATATCATCCGTACCTAAAGAGCTGCATTTAGGAAGACCTACCCCACCGCTTTGATTTCCATCAACACCGTATGGTGAGCTGCATTTGGGGCTAATGGTCCTCGCAGAAGCGATGGAAAAAATAGCGGATGGCTAGGAGCGGTCGGGGAATTGGAGCTGTGGTGGTGGCAGAAGAAACTTGAAGGGTTTTTTGTTGGAAAAATATTTTAATCTTACAAAAAATCACTTTATAAAATTGCTAGAAATATGTTATAGATAATTTAAATACACAAATAAAGTAAAACCAAAAGATTAGATGGATCAAACCAGGACCGAGACGTGTTAGACACTGCCCTAAGGATTAGATTTTCGCCCCTTCATGCAGATTATTGGCGATCTGTCCCAAGGTACAACGACCCGGCTCGACCCGATCCTCCTACTACGAGCATGATCGTGTGGAGGTGCAAACCCAATGATTTCCTTCATATGCCCAAGAAAATATCAATAGAAGAAAGAAGTAAAAAGAGATAAAACAAATCAGGGCTATTCTAAATCATTCTATATTGATTTTTTTTTTTTTTTCTTTCAATATGAATTCCTAAGCCTATTTATAGGCTCGGCCCATAAAAACTCTAACGGCTCGGCCCATAATGGCCATAAAGGCCTAATGGCCGTTAGCCTTAAATTACATCAAAAACGGTTTACAAATTAAATTATTTGGGCCGTTTGAAACGTTGGCATTCCAACGTTCACGCAACGTTCCAACGGAATGTTGCGTCAAAGAAGGAACATCCGCGAGCAACGCTCGCGGGCGTTCTCCCTATTTTTTTTTATTATTAAAACTTTTTTCTAACAATCTCCCACAAAAGTTTAAAATAAAAAAAATAAAATAAAATAAATATAACAAAAATTTTTAGGGCATCTTATACTGCGCAATAGGTGAGGTGTCCAATGGACTTGAACCTCACTTAGTATTGATTGTATACATCTGAAGGAACCATAGTGGATTAGACCTTGAACTAGGTCCTTTGACTCATACTTCTACTAATCACACACACAGTATGGATCAATTGGGTTTAAGCGGTCAGCGCATATTAAAGGCCTTGCACTTAATACCTTGATTTTTCATGAGAATTCTTTAAGATTAGCCCAAACCTTTAGTCACGGCCTAATATGACGATTCTCATATAGGTGAATCCTCCAAGGGTATTTGTGACAATACCCTGCAGATAACCTACCTCGGATCCATTAAGAGTATAACTCAACCTTACACAAATTTACTTTGTCACTTTATAAGAGCACTCATCATAGGGATGGGATGAAAAATTTTTCAAAAATTTATGCTCTAACACGATCACTCAATCAGCTTCGTTTCTACCACATTGAACCTCATTCATGGGATCTCCAATCACAGAGGTTGGGTATCCACTGCTGGCGACCAAATAATGGGCTTAAGCCATATCCCCCTCGATGAATCTAGGATTCCATTCCTAGATAACTCCTTGGTTAATTAGTCTGCCAAAATCTTCTCGGCAAATTCCAAAGAGATAATTTTATTTTTGCACTAGACCTCAAATAAGAGAATCAGGCAAAGATATATTAAAATTGAATATCCAAATATAAGGTAAACAATAAGTTGGATATTCCAACAGTCATGAGATTATTTAGTAAATTATAAAAACTTTTATTAAATCTCATGGCAATATATATCAAGAGACTCAAAATAGAGCATTTAAATGACATACCTTGTCACCACATCCAAGTTCATCCATTCTTTGCCATTTGGTAACTTAAAAGATTCACAATAGTAGGTAAGCAATAAGTATTTGCCCAATGCTGTCACTTTTGTCTAGCAACACAACAAGGAGATATTAAATATTGATCACTATACCAGAAAACACTTATCTGGAACAGAAAAACTTTTTGCATTTATGTAAGAATGTACTATACTAGAAACACTTAATCTGGAACAGAAAAACTTTTGCATTTATGTAAGAATGCAAATATATATGCTAGTAGCTGCACTTGAAAGCTAAATAATAAGATGATATAAAAATATATCTATATACAAGCACGCATATATTATGTGCACAAGTGCAAGCATGTATATTTTCAACAAGGCTTTGTTTTCATGCTGAATGGTTAACCACCTGATTGATGGCTTTATCCCTTGTCCATCTATCCAGTGAACAAAGTAATTCACTTTCTGATTAGCACTTCAGCTTTATATTGTTAGCTTTGTTAGTTACTACACCAACTTGAGGAGAGAATAAGTATACATATTACATATGTACTTGGGCACTAAGATGTGACAAGCCCCACCTGATTTGTATACGTCTGTGTACCTATATGCACACATGTATAAATGCGTATGTATTTATATACATATAATTAAACATGTGAATGTTTGGTGAATAGAAAGAAGCCTTTGACATGTTGAACAAACCATATGCATACACACCAAGATCCAAGCTTCAACCTCTAACAAGTCAGAAGACAAAGGAAGCTCAACAGTGTCTAACATTTAGAATAAGACAACAATGTCATATGTTATTATTTTTGTTATGTCTTATTTATCAATTTAGTATATTTTATGCTCACCATATATCGTTCGAGGCATATCAAAATGTATTAAAATCTGATACTACAAATGAAGTTACAAATGAAGCAGATAAACCAAATAATGATTGTTTGTACTAAAACAATTGCATAGCAAATTGCAGAGATAGCTGGACAGTCGCTTTTATTATAGGCTAAGTACATGACCATGATTGCCCAATCTATTTAATAATCAAGATTTGTTATACCAATTTCTGTCCATGTATGTGCATGAGCACTTAACCATCTGATGGTGAAGATAAACTGAGTATTCATTTTACCATATATTTAACAAAATTAGTAAGGAAGAAAAATAGCGTGTATCAACTAACTCTTTTAAAGCAACATAGCACAACAATCCATTCCAACGGTAAAAAGATCAACTTATGAAATATAATTTAAAGCATTGCAGCAATATTAATATTTTGCCCAAGAAAAATAATAAGTATTCAAACCATAATCTTTTCCCTTTAAATCTTGGGCCCAATGGATGATCATAATTTAGCATAACAACATTTGGACCATTAATGCACATGCATTTCAGAGTGGCATAAAAAATTTATATGTTGAGCAAACTCATGCAAAAGCAGAATGAGTAAATGGAATGAAAATCTAGCAATCTCTAGAGAAGAAGAAAAAATCTGATTCTTAGCTGTTGGAAAAATATTTTAATCTTACAAAAAATCACTTTATAAAATTGCTAGAAATATGTTATAGATAATTTAAATACACAAATAAAGTAAAACCAAAAGATTAGATGGATCAAACCAGGACCGAGGCGTGTTAGACACTGCCCTAAGGATCAGATTTTTGCCCCTTCATGCAGATTATTGGCGATCTGTCCCCAAGGTACAACGACCCGGCTCGACCCGATCCTCCTACTACGAGCATGATCGTGTGGAGGTGCAAACCCAACGATTTCCTTCATATGCCCAAGAAAATATCAATAGAAGAAAGAAGTAAAAAGAGATAAAACAAATCAGGGCTATTCCAAATCATTCTATATTGATTTTTTTTTTCTTTCAATATGAATTCCTAAGCCTATTTATAGGCTCGGCCCATAAAAATTCTAACGGCTCGGCCCATAATGGCCATAAAGGCTTAATGGCCGTTAGCCTTAAATTACATCAAAAACGGTTTACAAATTAAATTATTTGGGCCGTTTGAAACGTTGGCATTCCAACGTTCGAGCAACGCTCGCGGGCGTTCTCCCTATTTTTTTTATTATTAAAACTTTTTTCTAACATTTTTCTCCATGGGGCGGCGGTCCCTGCAGGAAGACGTGGACAGGGCCATTGTTTTGCAGAGGAGCGAAGGGCTACAGACGCGGGCCAAGATGAAGGACTACTTGGCAGAGCTGATGAAGCCCAGAGAACAGCAATTCTAGAGCGAAACTTGCGTTATTTTGTGCTTTTCAATTTACTTTTTTGTATTTTTGTTTCTCCTCAAGAATGTAGTGCTGCGAAGGGCTTAAGGATTAAACATTTTATTTTGTTGTTTTAATGTGTGAGGGTTTTTAATTGTTGGCTGATATCATATCGGAGGAATAAATAATCGAGGTCTATTTTAGCTGCGACGTGAAACGTATTCGGTTAGGACTTCGGAACATCATTAAGATTTTTTTTTTTTAAAAAAAATACAACTCTTTGCATAATTTTCATATTCACATCATTTTGACGTTATTACCTGTTTTTTAGCGAGCGGAGACGTTATGTTTAGATTGACTCAATTAAACCTCAAAAGTCCACTCACCCAAATTTACAAGACAAGACCATCGTAGCAATGTGTCTTTTTGCCAATTTTTTAACTACTCTTTAGGTGATATGGATGCATTTATAGGAGGAGGTCGATGCCATCCATACATTAGTATCAAATTTTTAACAGGACAGATAATATGATTAGCTTAATTCGACAAATTAGATCACACCTTCACATATGACAAGTAATTTATATTTCCTACCGATGGAGTCCGGCAAAATTAGTCTCTGTGTCCCATTTTTTCCACCCAAACCAACCATAAAACCCGTCATAAATTTCCGGTCTTCGGTATAACAAATGTACATATGAATTCCACCATCTCTTAACCTCTCCTGATCTAAATGTGACGATGATTAAACCTGGTTTAAATTAATCAAACCCATTTAATTAAACCTAAAAGTAGGGGGTTACTTTTTGGGATGGGATTCACAGTGACATTTCATGTAAAAAATTGTGCTCTCACCTATGTTTGGATCTTTGGAGGGAAAGAAAGGGAAAAGGGAAAAGTAAAAAAATAAAGGCATGAAAGAAGAAGGAAGGGAAACGAAGGGTTGTTCTCTTGTTTGGAAAGGATGAAAGGGAAAGGAAGGGTAATATCAATTATATTGTTTGGATAGAGAGGAGAGAAAGGAAGGAAAAAAGTTATATGATAATTATAACCTTGAGAATAGGGAATGAACAATAAGAATGAAAGAATGAATAATAAAAAATGACGAAAAATTTTGGTCTTTGAAAAAATATGACTTAAACATGTTCCTTTCCCAAATTTATTCTTGTTGAGAGAAAAAAGGAGAACCAGTTACTTTCATTCCCTTTCCCCATCTCTTTAACCCTTCTCCCAAATAAAATAATTTATGACCTTTCCCTTTGCTCCATTCACCCCCCTCTGCTTCATTCACCCCAATCCAAACAGACCCTAAAACCATCTTCTATTCTTAGGAAAATTCTAGAACCAAATCCTAACAGATTAATCTCGTAATGATGCCTCGAATAAAAAGGGGATTTTGAGGATTCATCACCTATAAATAGCTTGAAATTAGCCGACAAACCCTCTTCTCTCTCCTACTCCTACTTCGAGTCCTACCTTTCTTATTTTCTGATATGGAGTTGGCCGACGATCGATGTTGGTAGGTGGTGGGAACCGCTGGTTTTCGTTTGGCCGCGATTCTCATTTCAGCCACCAAGATGAACACCGGCGACCCATTTTTCCGGAGTTGGATGCTGCCTTTGATGGTCAGTAATGGAGGTCGAGAAGATCAGACATGGCTGATCCTGGGTAGCGTTTGAGAGATTGGAAGTCGGGCAAGGGAAACTGTCGATCGGGATCTGGGTTGTGGATCTCCTTTCCCGCCGAGTGATGAATCAATTTCATCGTGCCTTGGTTGGTCGTCGGCCGGACTCATTGTCTCTAGGGGAGGCCGTTCCCGCAGCTGTCGCTTGAGCCAAATTTGGCCCTTGGTCAACGGGAGGAAGAAGACAATAATGTCTTCTTGGTTGGTTCGGCTGGGCTGGGTGAGGAGATGGGCCGACTGAGCTATTGGGTCGGCTGAGCTAATGGGCTGGGTCAAGCTGATGAGTAGAAGGAAAAGTCTTTGTACACTGCCTTCGGTACAGCAAATCCTATGTGGGCTACACCGTCTCTCCTTATTGGTCCATGTGAATCCCACATGGCCTGACGTTGCGGGACAGGATAGCAGTGATACGATGTTATGTTTTGATCATGATGTCCATTAAAAGAGCTTCTGCAGTACGTGTACGTAAGGCAAAGGACTATTTTACCCTCCAAAAGAGACCTTGGAAAAGGATAATTGGGCTTTTCTTCTTATTTTTTTTTCAAAGGAAGGCGGGTGTCGTTTCTTCTGTTCCGGATGTTGTTTCTTCTACTTATTAACACATGTACTATACCCTAGTTGAAATATGAAGACACCCTAGTTATAGAGCTATAACACTCGTTCTTGAACGAATATGCTTGACGACATAATAGGAGAAAATCGCTCGAGAAAAGATCTATGGCACCCTAGATTTAATTTTAAGACACTCTAGTTACAAACTTACGATACTCGGGCTTAAAACGGATGCTGGAAAAAAGCCTCGCGATACCTTATAAGGAAATCGATCAAAAATTGGATTACGACACCCCAATTAAAATATGAAGATACTCTAGTTATAGAGCTCCGACACCCGTTTTTGAGCGAATATGCTTGACAACATAATATGAGAAAATCACTCGAGAAAAGATTTACGACACCATAGATTTATGACTAAGACATCCTAGTTACAAAGCTACAACACCCATACTTAAAACGAGTGCTAGAGAAAAGCCTTTCGACGTCCTAGGAGGAAAACGACCAAAAATTGTTTATGACACCCCAGTTGAAATATGAAGACACCTAGTTATAGAGCTATGACACCAGTGCTTGAACGGATATGCTTGATGACATAACAGGAGAAAATCACTCGAGAAAAGATCTACGACACCCTAGATTTAATTTTAAGACATCCTAGGTACTAACTTACGACACTAGGGCTTAAAATGAATGCTGGAGAAAAGCCTTGCGACACCCCAAGAGGAAATCGGTCAAAATCATTTACGATACCCCAATTGAAATATGAAGACATCCTAGATATAGAGCTATGACACCCGTGCTTGAACGGATATGCCTGACGATATAACGAGAGGAAATTTCCTGAGAAAAGATTTACGACACCCCAAATTTAATTTTAAGATACCCTAGTTACAAATTTACGGCACTCGGGCTTAAAACTGATGCTGGAGAAAAGCCTCACGACACCCCAGGAGGAAATCGCCCAAAAATCATTTACGATACCCAGTTAAAATATGAAGACACTCTAGTTACAGAGCTACGACACCCATGCTTGAATGGATATGCTTGACGACATAATAGGAGGAAATCGCTTGAAAAAAGATCTACGATACCCCAGATTTAATTTTAAGACACCCTAGTTACAATCTTACGATACCCAGGCTTAAAACGGACGTTGAAGAAAAGCCTCATGGCACCCTAGGAGAAAATTGGCTGAAAATCATTTACGATATCCCAGTTAAAATATGAAGACACCCTAGTTACAAAGCTACGACACCCGTGCTTGAACGGATATGCTTGACGACATAACAGGAGAAAATTGCCCAGAAAAGATCTACGACACCCCAGATTTAATTTTAAGACACCATAATTACAAACTTATGACACCTGGGCCTAAAATGGATGCTGGAGAAAAGCCTCGCGACACCCAGAAGAAAATCGGTCGAAAATCATTTATGACATCCTAATTGAAATACAAAGACACCCTAGTTACAGAGCTACGACACCCGTGCTTGAACGGATATGCTTGATGACCTAACAGAAAGAAATCGCCCAAGAAAAGATCTATGACACCCCATATTTAATTTTAAAATACCCTAGTTATAAACTTACGATACTCAGGCTTAAAATAGATGCTAGAGAAAAGCCTCGCAACACCCCAGGAGGAAATCGGCCGAAAATTGTTTACGACACCCCAGTTAAAATATGAAGACACCCTAGTTATAGAGCTATGACACCTGTGCTTGAACGGATATGCTTGACAACATAATAGGAGAAAATCGCCCAAAAAATGATCTATGCTAGCCTAGATTTAATTTTAAAACACCCTAGTTATAAACTTATGACACCTGTGTTTAAAACAGACACTGGAGAAAAGCCTCCCAACACCCCAGGAGGAAATCGGCCGAAATTCGTTTACGATACCCTAGTTGAAATATTAAGACACCCTTGGTATAAACTTATGACATCACTGTAATATATTTGAAATAGGAAAAAAAAATTTACGTCACCTTAGTTGTAATCCGACGACACTCTATTAAGTCAGCTATGCCACTCGTGTTAAAAAAGTTGGCTTCACGTGGCCGGACAGTATGGGGTGCGAGGCAGTATAGTTGCGGATTCATGATATGATCACGCCGCTTTTGGCATCTTTTCACATAGAAGGTGCGTCGTGTTCTTTCATCTTCCTCTAAGGGCAGCATAAAGGGGCTGGAGAAGTTAATAAATTGACTCCAATCATTCAAGATACAGGAGGATGTCGAGGATACTGTTAGACTTTGGATCGCCTACATGTTTGCCATGTTTTTGTCTCCAAAGACTAATCAAACATGTCCACGATATCTCATCCAGTACCTGGATGACTTAACTCAACTGGAGAGGATCGATTGGGCTTTCACAATCAAGGAGCTGATCATTCTGGGTCTTCCAGAAGTCGCTGCTTGCTTGCGATCCTAAAAGCCGATCCACTCAAAGAGAGTAAATAAGGTTAGGAGGCAACCTCTCCTGTTCGGATGCTCAACAACATTGGTGGTAAGGATTATTGAGATGCAGAAAGATCCACGATATCTCATCCAGTACCTGGATGACTTAACTCAACTGGAAAGGATCGACTGGGCTTTCACAATTAAGGAGCTGATCATTCTAGGTCTTCCAGAAGTCACTGCTTTCTTGCGATCCTAGAAGCCGATCCACTCAAAGAGAGTAAATAAGGTTAGGAGGCAACCTCTCCTGTTTGGATGCTCAACAACATTGGTGGTAAGGATTATTGAGATGCAGAAAGAGTATCATTATTATAATTTTTGTAAATATTTTATTTTTTTATCACAAAATTATCATGTGCAGGCGTGGTTCCTCGAGCATACCTCAATAAGAGCCCTAGTATATCCCAATAAACTGCTTCGACTGTTGAAGTGGTATAATAGCCAATTGAAGGTGCAGTCTCTTCAGATTGCCAACATGTAGCCTCACTACTTGTAAGATAATCCATTGCTCGGTAAATATTTTTTTACTTAATTTATTATTATTAGTTTTAAATTAATTTATTTATTATCTTGCCTTGCTGTTGGAGGGAGCTACTATACCAATGGCACAAGAGCGCTGGCTTCTCACTCTATAGACAGTAGCATCCCTTGAACCAACAGAAAGTTATGCAAGCTGTGCCGAGTTGAGGATTGAACTGGGGTGCGTTAAGAATCAACTCGACGATGTTAGGCATAGGCTTGCTATAGCTGAGAGCCTCCTCAGCTCATTGCTCAGAAAGGAGAGCAATGCAAGTAATGAGGAGGAGAAGACAGAGGAGGGGCATTCCTTGGAAGACCAAGAGGAGCCCAGGAATGCAAAAAAGAGGAGGAGAAGAGGGAGGAGGAGCATTCCTTGGAGTGTCCAACTAAGCCTAAGAATGAAAATAAAGAAGAGAAGAAGAGGGAGGAGGGGCATTCCTTGGATTATCAAACTGAGCCTGGAATGCAAATAAAGAGGAGGAGAAGAGGAGGGAGGGGCATTCTATGGAGGGCCAAGAGGAGCCTAAATCCGAGGAAATAATTCTGCATTCCGGACAACAAATTTTAAATATTATTTATCAAACCGCATGCTTATATAATATAATAATAAAATAATATCAATTACTTTTGATAATGCATTTAATAATAATTCTGCTATTGCATTATTAAATGACTCTTTGCATCCTATTTTAGATGGATAATTATTTCATATTAGATATACATGTCATATATTAAATCTTTCTACTGCATAAACATAATTCAAGAGGTTATTTCAAAAATTAGAAATATAATATCTTTTATTCATGCTTCAATGTCAAGACTTCAAGAATTTAAACAATTATGTATAGATCATGGTAAACATTTTAAAAAATTTAAACTTGATGTAATAACTCATTACAACAGTACCTATACCATGATACATGATGCATATCCATATAAGAACTTATTAAGTGCTATATTAATGATCGTGGATTAGGATTCACATTGACTGAAGATCAAATAGAAAGTCTAGATGTATTAGCTTAGTGGAAGAGTGTTAGAAATTAATATCCTATTAAGTCTGCCATTGCACGAGATATTTTAGTTGTGCCGATGTCTACAGTAGCATCGGAATTGGCTTTCAGTGTAGGTCGACGTGTTCTGGACGAAAAGAGAGTAGGATGACTGGTGAGACGGTTGAGATGCTTATATGCTTCAAAGATTGGTTGGATGCTGAGGCGAGGCTTCAAGATAAAGATAGATATGACTTAACCAGCGAAGATGATGATAACACAAATACTACTGATGACGGATGAGTGAGTCATCTCTATTTTTATAATTATATATTTTTATTTTTTTAATTATTAAAGTGAGTCATCTCTTTTTTTTTCTCTCTATTTTTTTCTCCATTCTTATTGTATTCTATTTTGGAGGTCAGGCCTAGCCCCCCTTCCTTTCTGTACCATTTTGATTTTAAATTAATAAACTTGTAGGGGTCTATACCAAACCCCCCACCATTAAAGTGGCTTCATATTAATAAATTTTTTATTTTTAATAATTTTTAATTTATCAAAAAAATAATTTTTTACAAAATTTTTTGATCAAGTCCTTATGGACGGCCATGCCAGGCATGGCCCACCTGGGCCGGCACGGCCCAGGCCCATATGGGCTTGTGCCGTGCTATGCCAGGCATGTCCCACATGGACTGGCATGACCCAGGCCCATGTGGGCTGTGCCTGGCATGGCACGGTGGGTCGGCACAAGCCCATCATGGGCCGTGCCGTGCTGGGCTAGAAAAAAATTTCAAGCCCGGCATGGCATGGTTTACGGGGCTGTGCTGGCACGGTTCGGTACTGTAGCAGTACCGGGCCACACCAGGCAAGACCCATTTTGTGCCGGGCCGTGCCGTGCTTTGGGTGGCACTGCTAGTGCCTACCTCTAATAAACTATCTAATAATTACAAGGTTAAAGGTCTAATCTATCATACTACGATCTATCTTTCTTAGGCATGTACCATATCCTGAGATCACGATACGTCGATAGAGGGTACATGCCGTATATGCCAGATCAAAACCTTGATCAGAAAAATAACTCAAAATATATAATAAAGAAGAGCATAACTTTTATTGCATAGAAATTAAGAACAAAAAGAAAGATAAAACCTGATTACAGGCTTCTTCATCATCCAAGTTGATGCATTGCTGCTACCAGCATTCCCTCCATAATTTTCCTCTACTTGGCTTAAATACAATAATCTAAATAAAAGAAAAATAAAAAGAGCCATATAGAAACTCTCCTCCCCAACTACTGGCTGAGGTTCTCCTTTTATTGAGCTCGTCTAGGGTTTCCTCCTAGTCAAAGTTGGAGTCAATCGGACCTTCAAGATCATTCAGATATTGTAAAAAAATTTCTCAGCCATCCGTTCAACATCACCTGTGCATCGGGAATCATTCAAAATTATCGCTTTCTTTCATTTTGGGTTAACCGAGTCCTGATTTGAGTGTCGTCTGCATCGTTGGACTTTAAAAATTGAGCTCTTTCCATCTATAAGCTCCTTTCCTACAAACATTCATAAAAAATATTAATTCTTAATAAATTTAAAGTAATTAATATTTATTTTAATAGTTAAATTGGGATAATAAATAGACTTATGACTGAACAAGCATATAATATCATATATCGAAGAGATTCCACCAAATCAAATTAATATTACTAGCGAAATGTTAAGAATTTAACAAGCATATAACATCAAATATCCATGAGATATCCATGAGATTCTACCAAATTAAATCGATATCTATCAAACAAGTTCAGAATTTAACAAGCACATAACATTAGTTATCCAATAGATTCCACCAAATCAAATTGATATCTATTTTCTTTATTTATTACAACCACGCGGAAGTTCAAAGGATAACTCTTTTTCTATGGGCAAAAGGCTCTATGTTGGCCCAGATGGCAACCCAAGAGGGGGGGGGGGTGAATTGGGTTCTTAAAAAAAAATTTAACTCTTTTTGTCCTTTGAAATTAATGGCCTAAGTAAATGTGCACAAGTGAATTGAAAGAATGAAATGTTAAGAACAAATAGAGAAGATAGAGGGAGAGATAAATGCACAGCAAACACAAAGATTTTATAGTTGTTCGATGTATCCAACACCTATGTCCACTCCCAAGCAACACTTGGGTCCACACTATAATCCCACCGATTACAGTCGAGTTGTTTCACAAGCTCACAACTCCAACTTATTGTTTTACCCGGATCACAACGAACCCAGCCAGTTTTTCCTCGGGCTCACCAGCACACAACCCAAACCACAAGCTAACCTTAGCTTGTCCCAAGGTAAACTACCTCCACTAATTCAACTGCAATCATTAATCATATAAAATTTACTTACATGTGATTCGGTCCTGCATCAGTTTGGTATCAGAGCATGGTTAGGGCTTGATTTTTAATTCACGTTATTATCAGTATATCATCTATTAATTAAATTATTTCTACCTGCATATATATTAAAAAATTATAAAATTTAATTCTTGGATTAATTATAATTTAAAATATTTTTTATTATTTTTTAAGAATTTAATTAGATTTGTAAATTAATTGCATGCCTGATTACTCACAAAAATGCAAAAATTCCTAAGATTTTGTTAATCAAATTATTTCTGCCTGCATACACATCAAAAAATTAGGAAATTTATTTCTTTGGATTCAATATAATTGAAGGTATTTTTTATTAATTTTGAGGATTTAATTCAATCTATGAAAAAAAAATTCTGAGATTTATTGCTATTTATAGATTTCTGGATTAGGATTTGTGTTTTGCATTTCATTCATCTGCATTAAAAGAATTTATATTTCTGACCTCTGGCAAAATTAGACTCTGCCATTTGTTTGACCCAATCCAAAACCATAAAACCATTCCCACCTAACCCAACCACAAAACCATCATAAATTTCTGGTTTCTGTAGCGATATCAAATATATGCTACTCCACATCTTTACCACCGTGTCCACCATTGGAGGGATCGGGTAAATTCTTTCTTGTTCTATGCTCTATGGATCCAAAAAAAATATCTAATATATTATAACAAGCTAAGGTTTTTTTTGGAACCACATGGATTTTAAAATTTATCTTATCTTTAATTTCAAATTAAAAATAATATTTTTAAAATTTAAATTTAATAATATAAACTTAGAAAAGGTATAAAATATTATTTTCATATTAATGTAATATAATTAAATATCAATCATACGATTATATTATAATAATATAATATAATTATAATAATATAATATAGTATAATGATTTTATATTTTAAAAATTATATTATAATTTAATTTGCATATTGTAACATAAAATAATAATAAACTATTATTATTGTGGTTGTAAAATATATGAAGATTTTGATATTATATAATAATGATCTAGGACTCTTGTACCACATCAAATAGGTTAGTCATGGTTATCTAAAATTTTTACATAGCACACTAAACATTGTATTGTTAAATTATCGAAAACAAGTCCATCAGATTAACAAATGCGATTCTAGTACATAATACTCCAAGTCATTTAAGAATAATTGCCATGAGTCACAAACTATGTCTGTTAATAAATTTAAAAATAAGTAATTAAACAATTCCCATGCTTTCTTAAGCTGCCATAGAATTGAACAAGCATATAATATTAAATATCACAGAGATTCCACCAAATCAAATCAATATCTACAAGTGAAAGTTAAGAATTTAACAAGCATATAACATTAGATATTCAAGAGATTCCATCAAATCAAATCGATATCTATCCGCTTTATTTATTACAACCATACGAACAGAGGATAACCCCTTTCTCTTAGCAAAAGGCTCTCTATTAAATATATTCATGAAATCCACTTTTTGAGCCTTTGAATTTAAAGGTCCATGCCACCCATACCTAAAGAGCCCCATGATAATGCCTAAGTCTACCTGATGGGCCAATTAATCCATTAGTCAATCAAAATTATGTGACTAAAAATTTTAATGAAAGTTAATTGATGGTAAGTGAACTTGAGTTATAAGCACATAATACTTTCTTTTTCATCCAATATGGAACTATTTTTGGGGTGTTACAATCTCTCCTTCTTATAATTGGTGCGGGCACCAGGATCAGGCAGAGGATTCATAATCCTACGTGGATATCTGATTAGATTTGTAGGGTTTGATTCAGTTGGAAACTAGGTTTATTTTATTTTATTTTAATTTGGGTCCAATTTTATTTTTGTTGGGCATTTGAGTCATGTCTTTTGAGTTGGTACTCGTTATTAGGGTTTGGGTCATATTGAGTCAGCTCATTATGAGCTTGGGTAAATTTGAGTCCTGTCCAGTCCAGTTGATCTTATATGTGTTCAGTCCAGTTGGTATTGTATTAAGTTTATTCAGCTTACAAGAGGAGATACCAGTATTGGAGCAAAAGACAAGGCCATCACAGTCAAACAGAGCAGCTGCTAAATTTAAGTTGGCACCACACCTACATAAGAAGTCACATGTCAGCCACACACTTGCCACCCTCCAACACAAGCATTCCACATGCCACCAAGTAGAGCAAGCAGGTCAACAAGATAAGCCTCAATCTCCCAAATCATGCAACCCTATTTGGAAGAATTTCAGCCCAAAGAAGCAATAAAGGGATGCCCTTTATTGCCCATAAATTACCTTTTTTGAAAGGAATTTGTATGGCATGAAGTTTTTTTTCCTAATCTAATCCACACTTTAGAAAGAAAGTGGACACCCTTTTTCTTTCCATATCTATATTTACTTGGGTCCTAAGTCTCTTGCTCTATAAAAGAGACCCTCTTGTATGAATTATGGATCTTTGAATTATTAATCAATCAATCCAATTTTGATTTATTGTGAGTTTTATTATTTGGTTCTCTGATGCTCTTAATTCCCTTCTCCTGTGCATGCCAACATCCTAATCTCTAGAAGAAACCCTGGCCGTCACCCTTGTTTTCCTCTATTGGATGCCCAAGAGCCTCTTGGCCGCCCCTCCTTCTCTACTTCTTTCTTGCCTCTTTGCCTCTAATCTGACTTTTCTCTCTTGTTCTTTAACCCTTGGATGATGTTCTTATAGGTCCCTCAGTAACCACGAATCCAGGATTCAAGGTGATCATCATCCAGGTCAGTGGATACTTAGCCGCAATCCAGGGCTCGGGTCTTGGTCATCCAAGGCGCATCCGCCAGGCAGAGCGATCCCTTTAGCATCTCGATCTTCTCATCCTGCCAGGTACACCCTCTAATCTGCTAGTAGCTTTATTATGGAAGAGCAAACCCTACCGAGGCTTCTTAGCCTTGGCGGTCTTTCTTCTTTACTTTTTTGTGAAACTGTTTTGCGTGCGGAGTTATTTTGAGTTTTTCTGAATCCCTCTTAGGCTATTACTTTGGAAGAATAATCATCTACAATCAGTAATCATAAAAATTTACTTGCAGGCGAATCGGTCATGCATCAGTTTGGTATCAGAGCATGGTTAGGGCTTGATTTTTTAATTCACATTATTATCAATATATCATCTATTAATTAAATTATTTTTACCTTTATATACATCAAAAAATTATGAAATTTATTTTTTTGGATTCATTGTAATTTAAAGTATTTTTCATTATTTTTTAAGAATTTAATTAGATCTGTGATTAATTGCATGCCTAAAAATGTAAAAAGACCTAAGATTTTGTTAATCGAATTATTTCTATTAGAAAATTACAAAATTTATTTCTTTGGAGTTTTTATAATTTAAAGTATTTTTTTATTTTCTAAGAATTTAATTCGATCTGTGAATTAATTGCATGCTTAAAAATATGAAAATTTCTAATATTTTGTTAATCAAATTATTTCTGCTGCATACACATCAGAAAATTACAAAATTTGTTTCTTTGGATTTGTTATAATTTATAGTAGTTTTTGTTATTTTCTAAGAATTTAATTCGATCTGTAAATTTTTTTTGAGATTTATTGCTATTTATAGATTTTTGGATTAGGGTTTATGTTTTGCATGTCATTCATCTGCATTAAATTACTCTTAAGGGCTCTCATTGATGTCAGATAAGGAGGGATTGAGACCCCTTCCTTGGCCCAAAATAACCACCTGTGCATTTCAATCCCAAGTCTCTAATCTAAAACTGAGTAGCAACTTAATTGATATTTGCCCTAGAGGGCTAAGGACACTAACAGTCGGTCTAGTGTACTGGAGGAGACTAATATAAATCAATCTGGCGTGTACTCTAAAATTGATGTCTAGAAGGGAGGTCAAATGTCAAATGACTTAAGAGGAGTATTGGGGTAATTCTAATTAGGCACCTGCAATTTGCGGAACGAGCCCCCCTCCTCCCATCTGTCCCAACTAGCCAATTGAAGAGTTACTGTTAGATTGGCTTGCATTAAGCCAAATCCTTTACTCTGGATGACTAGGTCTAGCATATCGTAGTTTGACTCAGTCTGAGTATTGTGTGCTTGATTATGCTTGCATGTGCACTAGATCAGGAGCATCTTTTCATCTGTCACCACCTCCATTGTAGGCTGAACCCATGGCTAATCAAAACATTGGGGATCACTTAAGGATCATCACTGAACAACTAGCCCGAATGAACCAAGACATCAAGCAATCTGAGGCTAGATTAGGGTCCAGGCCCATGGCTAATCAAAACATTGAGGATCACTTAAGGATCATTACTGAACAACTAGCTTAAATGAACCAAGACATCAAGCAATCTGAGGCTAGATTAGGGTCCAGGTTTGATCAAGTTGAAACTAGGTTAGGCATCCTAGAAGAAGCCCATTTTCAGAGAGGGCCACCCTATCATAGATCAGAGGCTACCAAGAGCCCTAGCCTATATCCAGGACCTACCCAGTACTCAAATCCCCGCTAGACTTACTCGAGTCGACCCAACACTAGCCAACCTAGTACAAGCCAAACCAAGTTGAGTCGACCCCAGAATAGTACCCCTATACCCCAGAGAGAGGATAAGGGCAAATTTGTAGAGGTCTAGAGAAATCCCAAACTTTAGATCAAATGCTTTAGATGCAACAAACTAGGACATATGATCAGCCAGTGCCAGTCAGATCCCTTCATATAGATGAGTTACCTGAGACTGAATCTGAGCCCCTAGTTGAGCCTGAGGGAGAGGTCTATGAGGCTGATACACATCTAATAGATGAGTACGATGGAGAGGAGGAAACATTTGATTCTGAAGATCTACTAGGAGTGGTTAGATGTATCTTGACCCAGACTCAAACTAAGGACCAGGAAGATTGGCGTAGGACTAACATCCTACAGACTTTTGTTAAGATAGGGGATAAGGTGCTCAAGATAATAGTGTTAGAGGAAATATGTCCTATAGCCAATCGTCTAGCTTAGATGGTTGTGATTCATTATACATGATTTATTTGATTATAAAAGTTATTTTGGTAGTACAACATATTTTTCATCTTCCAATAGAACTCTTATATGTTGTAGTCCTTAGAATTACATTTATTCGAGAAAAGAGGAATTATCAAGTAATTCTTAAATGGGTTCGCGACCAAATGATACATTATTACCTAGGACAATAACATAGTCAAGTATAGGTCGTTGTGTGCCATATATGTTGGTTTGTCCTCTTAAACCAAGGAGTGTATGACATTAGTATGGCATACAGGTGAGTGTAGGAGTACATTCACTGAACAGTGGCTCACCTCTGTTGAGTACTCTACTATCAAGGGTATCTCACAGAAGGGCAATGGGTATAAGTGTCCCTTTGACCTGAGACTATCATGGTGACTTAGTAAGTAACTCACTGTACTTAGGCGTGGACTACCTAGATTTCTAATCCAGTGACGGAAGGTTGCTGGGTATAGTCAAGTACTTATTAAATCAGTGATGAGTTAAGATGGAATTGTTCACTCTAAGTATTATAGTTAATACTCAGTTTGTGTTTTAATTTTGCAAAACCTTGGTCAGGGTAATCCATGTAAGGAGTCACAGGATTGTACATGTTGAAACACACTTAGATGTTTTTGAAAGTTGGCAGTGAACTCTAAATTCATCTTGAGTATTTGGACAAGGGGATGAATTATACGGTAACCATAGCCTAGGTTCTTGAATATTGCTTTGCATACATTCGGTCTATTCGGACGTCGGGTACCATTGCTAGATGGTCACATCGATTGGTATAGGAAGTGTTCCTATGCTACCGACTTAGATTCGAACCTATGGAGTCATGCACATAGTCAGGCAACCTGGAGACAAGCTTAATCCATGATCTAAGTGGGACTTGGTCATATGGGTAATACCAAGTTTGTACTAGCAATGCTAGCTAGCACTGGGCATTAGCGGTAGTACTTATTCTGAGGATGAACTTGAGTTAGTTTGTAACTCAAGTAAATTTTTGGGATTTATTCAGACCCATTGTGGGATAGGACTTGAACCATAGACCAATAAGTTGGTTTGACGATAGAGTGATTTAGATCTGGTTTCAAAGTGGTTTGAATCGGATATCCAATATAGCCTATGATCATTTATTTATGAATTTTGAAATCATAAATTACTTTAAATTGAAATTAAATAAGTCCAATGCAAAGTATCATGGGTTCTTCGGATTTCAATTTGGACTTCAAACAGATTTAATCTGATTATTTTCGTATTTATAAATATTTTAAATATTTTATATTATCGTAGCCAACGAGACTTTAAAACTTTAGAAAATTTACGATTCTACCATTTTATGTAAATTATGATTCTGCCATTCCATTTAAATTATGGTTCTGCCATTAAGGTGGCGTAAATTTGAAACTTCATATAAATTACGATTTTGCCATTCCGATAACATGAATTTAAAATTTTATTTAAATTACGATCTTGCCATTGAGATGATATAAATTCATAAATTTATTTTATAAAATTTTCTTTACGCGTTGACAACGCGTGAATGCCTGTAACCCATCCGCTTTCGAAGATCGAATATTATGTATCGTAAAAAAAATTCAAAAGGTTGTTTTGGGTTGTTTTACGATGGGTTTATTTAAGAAACTTTTCTCAACTTCGAGGATGAGAGTAGTAGAGAAAGAATAGTCCAAAAATCAAAGAAGTCCAAGAGAAGAGGGTCTTGGAGAAGAGTTTCCATCCCTTCTGATTCCATATCCCCTGTCTCAAGGTTTTCTGGCGTGCGTACAAAATAGAGAGTGGCACGTGTGACTCTCGTAAGGCATCAAGAGGAAACTATTCACAAGAGATTAGATGTACATCCAGTTTCTGCATCAGGCAGGTATAAAATTTAATTTTAAATTTTGCATGCTTTCAATTACAGATATACATGACATATTTTATAAATTTAATTAGATTAAATTAAAATAAAATACATGCATACAAATAAACCTGAGATCCTGGGGCATCGTAAAATCAATTTTTCCTACAAATAGTTGATAGCGGGAGTTGTGTCAATGTCGTTTCTACCAATATAGTTAAATCATTAGGATTAACCATAGTTCCTCATCGTAGTCCCTATAAGTCTCGTGGGTAGATTCCACCTCTATCTTAATCAAGTCTAGATGCCAAATACTAATCAAATTACAAAATTATGAAGAAAAGATCGAGTGCGATGTAATTCCTATGGGTGTTAATAGTATTATATTAGGTCGACCTTGGCTTTACGATCATGATGCCACCTTGTTTGGTTGATCCAACATCTGCTCTTTTAAACACAATGGAAACAAGTATGTAATACATCCATTCCACCTAGGGACCCAATCAAGAAAGGATCTAGTAGCCTTAAGGATAGCAAGCCAAGAGTTAATCTGATTAAAGCTAAGAAATTAGAAAAGGACATCTTTGAGGGTAACTCTATTTGGATTTTGACCACTAAAGAGATTCATAAATTAGTCCAAAAGGAATAACCCTAGAAGTAATTGAGACGCTAGAGGAATTTAAGGATGTATTCCCTGAAGAGTTGCCTGATCAGTTACCATCCTTAGAGATATCCAACATGCCATTGACTTGATCCCAAGATCCACCCTCCCAAACCTTTCCTATTATAGGATGAACCCCACTGAGCATCAAGAACTACAAAAACAAGTGAAAGAATTACTTAGGAAAGGATTCATTAGGAAGAGCTTAAGCCCTTGTGCAGTTTCTCCACTCTTAACCCCTAAGAAGGATGGTACCTGGAGAATGTGTGTGGACAGTAGGGCCATCAACAAAATTACTATCAAATATAGGTTTTCTATCCCCAGATTAGATGACATATTAGACATGATGGCGGGTGCCACCATCTTTTCCAAGATAGACCTTAAGAGTGGTTACCATCAAGTTAGAATTAGACCAGAGGATGAGTGGAAGACTGCATTTAAGACTAGAGATGGTCTATTTGAATGGGTTGTGATGTCTTTTGAGCTTTCAAATGCACCTAGTACATTCATGAGAATCATGACCCAGGTCCTGAAAGAGTACACGGAAAAATTCTTAGTGGTCTATTTTGACAATATATTAATTTATAGCAAGACCAAAGAGGACCATCTTATCCATCTCAGATTAATCTGTCGGACCCTTAGAGAGAATAGCCTTTATGCAAACCTTAAGAAGTGTGATTTATAATGCATAGGTTTATCTTTCTAGGTTTTGTAGTAACCCCAGAAGGTATCTCAGCGGATCCTAAAAAGGTTAGGTCGATTGTAGAGTGGCCAGTACCCATGAATGTCCATGATGTTCGCAGCTTCCATGGCCTAGCAACCTTTTATAGGAGATTCATTAGGGGACTTAGCACTATCATCGCACCCATCACTGATTGTATTAGGAAGGATAATTTTGAGTGGACTAAGTCAGCTAATAAGGCCTTCCTAAAGCTTAAGGATAGGATGACTCATGCACCCATACTTAGACTTTTAAACTTTTCTAAGGTGTTTGAGGTTGCGTGCGACGCGTTGAGAATAGGCATAGGTGGAGTGTTAAGCCAAGAAAATTACCCCATAGCTATCTTTAGTAAAAAATAAATGAAGCTAAACATAAATATTCCACCTATGATAAGGAATTCTATGCGGTAGTACATGCCCTTAAGTATTGGAGACATTACTTACTGCCGCAGGAATTTGTTTTATTTTCTGATCATAAGGTACTCCGATTTCTGAACTCCAAAAGAAGCTCGATTCTAGGCATGGAAAATGGGTTGAATACATTCAGGAATACACTTTTGTCCTGAAACACCATACCAGGTAGAAAATAAGGTAGCAAACGCCCTAAGTCGTAAGTCTTTGTTATTGAGTACTGTTAACACCGAAGTTATAGAATTCAACCAGATAAAAGATGAGTATGAGACTTTCCCTGACTTTGGTGAAATTCATAAGACCCTTCAGCTAGGACCATCCAGTACCAATGGAGATTATACCATCCAGGATGGTTACCTTTTTAGAGGCAATAGACTTTGTATCCCCAGGATATCACTTAAGAGTTCCTAGTATGGGAAACGCACGCTGGGGGATTAGCTGGTCATTTTGGAAGAGATAAGACTATCCTAGCAATAGAGGACCAATTTTATTGGCCAGGATTAAAAAGGCTCGTTGTCATGATAGCAGTCCGATATCAAACTTGTGCCGTTGCAAAACAACAGAAATAGAACACCGGTCTATATACTCCTTTGCCAGTGCCTGATCATCCTTGGCAATACCTTAGTATGGACTTCATTCTAGAAATACCTAAGACCCAGAAGAAGCATGACTCCATCTTTGTAATGGTTGATAGATTCTCTAAGATGGCACACTTCATCCTTTGTTCGCAAACCTTTGACGCATATAGGGTAGCCCGACTTTTCTTAGACAGTATGGTTAAGCTCCATGGCCTACCCAAGACCATTGTTTCTGATAGGGATGCTAGGTTCATTAGCTACTTTTGGAAAATGTTATGGCATCTGTTATAACCAAACTTAATTTTTCTATAGCCTTTCACCCCCAAATGGATGGGCAAACTAAAGTGGTGAACCATAGTCTAGGAAACCTTCTTAGGTGCCTTGTAGGCAATACCTAGGGACGTGGGATCTATTGCTATCTCATGCAGAGTTTGCCTATAATAGCTCAGTGAACAGGTCTACGGGCAAGAGTCCATTTGAGATAGTCCATGGGTACAAGCCTAATCGTCCTTTTGATTTAATTGCTTTACCCCTCTACACATGAGTCTCAGAGTCCGCACAAACATTTGCACAGCATATCAGAGACTTACATAAGGACATTAGCCATAAAATAAATCTAAGTAATGAAACTTATAAAAGACTGGCTAACTCCTGAAGAAGAGCCAAAGAGTTCGGTGTAGGGGATTCTGTCATGGTTAGGCTTAGGCCTGAATGGTTCCCGCCAGGGATCATTAAGAAATTTCACACTCATGGAGCTGGCCCTTTTAAAGTAATAGAAAAGGTAGGACCCAATGCCTATGTGCTAGATCTGCCCTTGGATTGGGGCATTAGCTCAACCTTCAATATTACAGACCTAGTAGAGTATAGGAAACCGGCAGCGATTCCTAGTGAGTACTTTGAACCTAACCCTTCTTTCATGAGCGAACCTACCCAGGAGTGTCCACCACCAATTTTACCTAAGCGAGGAGATCAGATCGAGCGTATCCTAGATGATCAAGCCATTACAATCCGAAACTGCGGTTACCAACGCTACCTGATCCGATGGTAGGGTCGCTCCAAATCGACGATTCATGGATTACTCGAGAGAACTTGCAATGCCTCGATCCAGACCTCCTAGAGAGCTACCAAAGCCAGAGCGACCTATACTCGACGGGGTCGAGTTCCTCCCACTTTGGAAGAATTGGTGCGGGCACCAGGATTAGGCAGAGGATTCTTAATCCTCTATGGATATCTGATTAGGTTTGTAGGGTTTGATTCAGTTGGAAACTAGGTTTATTTTATTTTATTTTAATTTGGGTCTAATTTTATTTTTGTTTGGGCATTTGAGTCCTATCTTTTGAGTTGGTACTCATTATTAGGGTTTGGTCATATTGAGTCAGCTCATTATAATCTTAGGTAAATTTGAGTCCAGTCCAATCCAGTTGGTCTTATATGTGTCCAGTCCAGTTGGTATTGTATTAAGTTCATTTAGCTTACAAGAGGAGACATCAGTATTGAAGCAGAATACAAGGCCATCATAGTCAAATAAAGCAGCTGCTGAATTCAAGTTGTCACCACACCTACATAAGAAGTCACATGCCAGCTACACACCTGCCACCCTTCAGCACAAGCATTCCACATGCCACCTAGCAGAGTAAGCAGGTCAACAAGATAAACCTCAATTCTCCAAATTATGCAACCCTATTTGAATGAAGTCCAGCCCAAAGAAGCAGCAAAGGGATGCCCTTTATTGCCCATAAATTGCCTTTTTTGAAAGGGATTTCTATGGCATGAAGTTTTTTTTCCATGTAATCTAATCCACACTTTAGGAAAAAGTGGGCACCCCTTTTCATTCCATATCTGTATTTACTTGGGCCCTAAGTCTCTTGCTCTATAAAAGAGACCCTCTTGTATGAATTATGGATCTTTGAATTATTAATCAATCAATGCAGTTTTGAGTTATTGTGAGTTTTGTTATTTGATTCTCTAGTGCTCTTGATTCCCTTCTCCTGCGTGTGCCAACTTCCAATCTTCAGAAGAAACCCTGGTCGCCGCCCTTGTTTTCCTCTATTGGACGCCCAAGAGCCTCTTGACCGCCCCTCCTTCTCTACTTCTTCCTTACCTCTTTGCCTCTAATCTGACTTCTCTCTTATTTTTTAACCCTTGGATGGTGTTCTTGCAGGTCCCTCAGTAACCACGAATCCAGGATTCAAGGTGATCTCCATCCAGGTCAGTGGATACTTAGCCGCAGATCCATGAGCTTAGGGCTTGGTCATCCAGGGCATCTGCCAGGCAGAGCGACCCCTTCAGCATCCCGATCTCCTCATCCTATCAGGTACACCCCCTCTAATATGCTAGTAGCTTTATTATGGGAGAGCAAGCCTTACCGGGACTCTTAGCCTCGGCCGTCTTTCTTCTTTATTTTTCTGTAGAACTATTTCACGTGTGAAGTTACTGTGAGTTTTTCTGAATCCCTCTTAGGCTATTAATTCGGAAGAGTAATCAACTACAATCAGTAATCATATAAAATTTACTTGCATGTGAATCGGTCCTGCATCAATAATGCTATTTTCTTTTTCATTAACTATTTTTAGAATGTTACAATCTTTTCTTCTTATAATGTAACGTTCTTGTAGCATGCCCAAGCTAGCTAGAATCTACTTTCAAACTGAGTCGTTTGCCACAAGTTAGCCAAAATCTATTTCGAATCGGATCGTTGGTGCTGCAATGATAGCTTCACACCATGACGGAATTCTATCACTATTCCAAAGGTAGTCTTTTTTTATGCCCACCAACTTTCATACACTCACATATGCTATGATATTGTTACTATTTGTAACACCTCAAACCCATTGCTAATCCAATTAACCTGTTAATGGGCCAAAACCACATGATCCTAAAACTCAAGTATTTCAACACACTTAGGTTGGCTTTGATACCATTTACAATGCTTCAAGTCCATTTGTTGAACTAATTAATCTGTTAGCGGATCAAAATTATATGATCCAAAAATTTGAATAAAATTACTTAATAAAATATAAACTTGAGTTATTATAAATTTTGAATTTAAAATTATTTTTGGGATGTTGCACTAACCCTAAAAGGGCTTTATCCATCGCTACGACATCCCGAGAGGACGATGTATGACAAGGCCCATATTTGCAGATGAAAGAAGCACTATGCACACCGGACAACATTAGGGACCATGTGGCGGAGATGGTGAAGCCCAGCGCATAGCAATTCTAGAGAGAAACATGCATTATTTTGTGCTCTTCATTTCAAAGTTTACCCTTAATCATTCAATTCCATTACAAAACCACCGTAGCAATAATATCTATCTTAACCAAATTGGCCTTGGTAGGATTGTCAATTCTCTTTCTATATTTGCATTGAAGATCCCAGTTTTCCATAGAAGTAGTAGTTTCCTTTGTTTTTGAAGGTAGTTCTCTAGTTCTTTATTTTAGATTAAAGGGATTTTTACCTTCCGGTTGAGCTTTGCCAGGCTTAAACTCCACTGAAAGGCCGACTTGCCCAAAGTCAAGGTTTATTCGAAGAGTCAAGGCCAACCTATCAAGGCTAACCTGAAGAGTCAAGCTCAACTTGAAGAGTCAAGGACAATCGGATCAAAATCAAGACCAACATAAAGAGTTAAAATTAATTTGAAGAATCAAGCTCAACTTGAAGAGTTGAGGTTAATTTATCCAAAATCAAAAAATTAATTAACCATAAGAGCCATGGTCAACCTAACTAAAAGCAACTAACCTAAAGAATCAGGGCCAATCTTATCAAAATCAGCCAACCTAAAGAGTTAAGGCTAACTTAAGCTAATTTTGGCTTTTATCGAACAAGATCAGTTATTAAAAATTAACTTAAAAATATAAACAATGTCTAGGCTCGACAGAAGGGCGGCAGCAAAACAACAACAAAAAATTCTACCAAAATAGCCTGATCAATGAAGAGCAAGTTGATCAAAGACCTTGGAAAGTATCCTAAAATCTTGGTAAGTTAAAGGTAGACCATAGCCCAATTAAGGGTTGTCCTCCTCATAAGGCATAATTCCCATGAACACCCTTAAAGTGTTCCAACTACTCTCGAAGCTAACCTCAATTTGCAAAGCTTTTTGAGTATGGGTACCGATCTTAATTGATAAAGCTTTCTTAAGTCTAAGCATCAACCTCAATCAGTAAAGCTTCCTCAAGTTTAACATTGACCTTGGTTGGTTGAACTTCATCAAGTTTTAAGCATTGACTTAAGAGTTCTAGCATTAGGAGTCACCTTCAACAACTATCCAAGCTGATTTAAGATCGATGAATAATTTTTTCAAGACGCAGATTTGACATAAAAGTTAGCCAACCTAATATCAGTGACGCTTCAAGATTGACCATTGCTCATGAATCGTTGAGCTCGACCTAAGCTGGCAGTCTAAGATGATCAAATTAACCTATGTCTGTTACTCATTGAGCTTAGTTTGAAGATAACTTTCATAAGATTACTAGATCATCGGAGAAGAGACAAATGGGCCCGAGATATATTAGTTAAACAAAGGTCTTAGCTACTTTTATGACTTGAGTACGAACTGAAGCTCAACCTTCAAAAATGGATGGCAGATAGTATGGTCTGATTTGGTTTGCTTATCTTATGGTGATATATGATAGAATCGGAGGTCATTACAGAGTGATCAGTATCACATAGACATCTATATGAAGGAAGAGAGCTTTATTAAGAAAGATTTTCTTTTTAGGAAACATCAACCTAGCAAACTTTGATCAGAATTCTACTTACTAAGAAAGCATAAAACTAGTTCGAAAAGGTATCAACCGATAGGTTTAGTTTTTATTTTTATTTATATTTTTTGCGCTATTATGGCAAAAAAATAATTTTTGCTATAATAGGTTAAGATTTTATTTTTTCTTTGTTCTATTACGGTGAAACAATATTTTTGCCGTAATAATTAGATTTATTACGACAAAAATTATGGTTCATCGTAATAGGGTAAGATTATAATTTTTTATTTTTTTTGCGCTATTACGATGAAAAATAAATTTCACCATAATAGATTAAGATTTTATTTTTTTTGTAATATTACATCAAAAATTATTTTTACAGTAATAATTAGATTTATTATGATAAAATATAAATTTCACCATAATAGGTTTAGATTTTATTTTTTTTTTGTTTTTTTTTTTGCACTATTATGGAAAAAAATAATTTTTTCCATAATAGGTTAAGATTTTATTTATTTTTATTTTTCTTTGTTCTATTACGGTGAAACAATATTTTTGTCATAATAATTAGATTTATTATGGCAAAAATTATGGTTCACCATAATAGGGTAAGATGATAATTTTTTTATTTTTTTTGTGCTATTATGGTGAAAAAATAATTTTTACTGTAATAATTAGATTTATAACGACGATATTTAAATGTCGTTGTAATATGTTAAGATTATTTTTTATTTTTTTTGTTCTATTACATTAAAATAATATTTTTATCATAATAATTAGATTTATGATGACAAAAATTATTGTTCACTTTTTAAATTTATTTTTATGTTATTACGATGAAAAAATAATTTTTACCGTAATAAGATCACATCCACCCGCAATAATATTTTCCCATGTTTTTTCTCTTTTCCTTAAAACCCTCCCGCCACAATTTTCTTCTCTTCCTGAAATCTCGCTCCCACGCTGCAAATCCGAGACTCCATCGACTCCCACGAGCTCCTCTCGCCATCAACCCCCGGACCTCCCCTCTCCGCCTTCATCTCTTGAGGTGCCCTGATCTCTGCTGCTAGTCCGATCTAATGGATTCTTTTTCTTACCCGAAATAGCTATTATAGAAAGAATTTGAGAGGAGGATTCTTGATGCTCGAGTTTTTGGCGTGCAGGACGTGGAGTTTGGGTGGTGAAGGAGTGACTTTTGGGATGGATGAAGGGAGGGCCACGGTGGATGCCACCTCTGGGCGGATGGCCTTCGAGCCCATACTTGAGGAGGGGGTTTTTCGGTTCGATTGCTCGGGGAATGATAGAGATGCGGCATTTTCGAGCTTTTCTTTCATTGATCGCAAGGCAAGGGAGACTCCGATCGCGGTTCATAAGGTGCCGGAGTATGTCCCTTTGTTTGAATGTGTTCATGGAAGCAGATGGTCAAGATTCATGTTTGTTATATATACATATACATATACATATATATACATATACATATACACACACATATACATACACACATATACATATACATATATACATAAACATATATGTACACACACACGCACACACACACACATTAAGGGGTAAAATCGCCATTGCATTGATAACCGTGCGAAGGAGCTAAGATCAGCCCCATCCCCCCGTCCGCTACACTACGCCCATAAGAACGAGCTAACTAGTGTGGTCCAGCGGGTCGAGCAACCCATAGCTCGGTTTCCCGGGCAATCCATAGCTCAGTTCCCCCGAGCAATCCACAGCTCGGCTCCCCGGGCAACCCATAGCTTGGCTCCCGGGCAACCCATAGCTCGGCTCCCCGGGCAATCCATAGCTCGGCTCCTCCGAGAAACCCATAGCTCGCTCCCCCGGCAACCCATAGCTCGGCTTCCCGAGCAATCCATAGCTCGGCTCTCCCAAGCAACCCATAGCTCGGCTCCCTCGAGCAATCCATAGCTCGGTTTCCCCCGAGCAATCCATAGCTCGGTTTCCCCCGAGCGACTCATAGCTCAGTTCCCCCAAGCAACTCATAGCTCGGCTTAGCTCGGCTTCCACGAGCAACCTCCGAGCAATCCATGGCTCGACATGCACCTCCGCGGATCCTGGCACGGGAGAGCCCAAGTCTAGTGTAACAGAATCCCAAACAAAGAATCATATCAAGGAGTGGTCTAGGATCTACAATAACGCCTAGGACCTACGCAGTCATTGGATCTCAAGCCATCAAAGAGCTCTCCCAGCCGTTGATCCTCAATGGACAAGATACGGATCCACCGGCTTCACAACAGCTTAATTCGAATCAACTCCATATCCCAACAACCTTCGAACCTTCCAGAAGGCGCTCAAGATTCAGGTGATTGCCTATAAATATGACACTCCCAGATTCTCTCAGGTACGCACGCAACCCCCCGTACACAGCTCCTGGCTCACTCTCACTCTCTCTCTGTTACTGCTCACCCTTCTCCTTCTCCACCATCGGCGCTCCCCATGAGCTCCGATTGGCCACCCCTAGAGGGACTCCCCAGAGAGATCCTTATCCTCATTTCTATTGATCGTCGATCCCCACTGACTTGAGCATCGAAGGGTCTTCCGCAGAGGGCCATCCCCAATGCCTCTCGCGTGAGGACTTCTGTGCAGGTCAGCCCAGGAGGAAGCCCGATCAGGAGATCGATCGCCCGAGTAGGAGGACAGATCCCAGCGGCAATAGATTGGCGCTAGAGGAAGGGCCTTAAGTCCCATTAAAACTTGAAGAAAGGAGATAAGGATCTCGATCCGAAAGAGAACTCTCCAATGGCTAATTGGAGAAGAGAACATATGAGGCCCAAGACCAGGTCGCCTCCCAGAGACCTAATCCGATGAGTAGCGTGGCGTCGCAGCCACCACCCGAGACCCCGTCGCCACCAGCCATCCCGTGACCCAGGATTAGTTTGCCATGCTGGTCCAGCAGGTCCAAGCCCTGACCCATCTGGTTCAGGAGCGCCTTGCAACTGCCCCTGCTCCACACCTCCCTGAGGAGGCCGCAGCCCATTTCTCTCCGGCCGCCTCTTCTTCTGGTCCGCATGGAGTCACGGACCCCCCACACCGACCCAAGGAGGATAGACCAGTCCCATGAGGGGGCTGCAATATGGATCCTCCCAGATCTCAGTGAGCCCGGTCCCTCTCTCCGGTGTCCTCTTGTCATGATTCGATGCCATCCCCGTGCTCTGCTCGCCCAGCTCCTCCTCTTATATATGAAGAGGAGATCTACCGACAACTCTAGGAGATGCATCAGGAGCTGGACGACGCCAAGCAGGCTCATCCGCCTCAGCCCAAGGCAGAGCAGGGCATCCCTTTCTCCAAAGGGATCATGGAGGAAGTGATTCCTTCCCATGTTAAGCTGCCCGCCATTGAGCCCTACCATGGCTCCTCTGATCTGGATGATCATCTCAGTAGCTTTCGATCAATAATGATGTTCCATGGAGCATCAGACGCGATCCTCTGCCGCGCCTTCCCTTCCACCCTCAGAGGATCTGCCCGAACCTTGTTCAACACCTTAAAACCGGGTTCCGTTGATTCATTCGATGAGCTGAGCTGTCTTTTTATTGGCCAGTTCGTCAGTAGCCACCGTCATCGACGAAGATCCGACTCCCTCTCTAAAGTTAAGCAGAGAGAGGGGGAGTCCTTGAGAAATTACCTTGGTCGTTTCAACAAGGTCATGCTGGAGGTAGACCACCTTAATCATGAGGTGGCTATGTCCGCCCTAGCGGGGGGAGTTTTGAAGGAAAGCGACTTCTACCTGGCGATGGAAGTCAGCTACCCCCGAACCTTTCCGATAAATGGCCCTGGCAGACAAATACACCAGGGTCGAAGAATCACGGAGAGCTGCCCGTGTCGAGCTAGCGAAGAAGAAAGAGCCTAAAGGTTCGGATAGGCACCGACCTATCCGTCAGCCAAGCCCGCCTCGTCACCAAAGAGCTCCCCCGCCGCCGCCAAGAAATCGCTCCCAGAGCCCACCCAGGAGATTCGACCGGTATACCCCACTCACTGTTCCCAGGGCACAAATCCTCATGGAGATAGAGCGACAGCTCCCCCGACCAACTCCCCTCCAAGGGAACCCAACTCGGAGGGATCCCACCAAGTACTGCCGCTATCACCGGGAGCATGGCCATGACACCGAGGAATGCTGGCAGTTGAAGAATGAGATTAAGAGGCTAATCCAACGGGGCCGACTGAACCAGTTCAGGAGGGCCCCAAGCCAGGACAAGGGGGCGACTGCCAGCCTGAGCTTCAGCAGCCTCCTCCTCCTCCAAATCCACCCGTAATCGGCCACATCAACATGATTGAAGAGGCCGGCGGCTCGAGCTCCAGGAATGATGATGAAGGCTCGCGCCAAAGAAAGCACGAACGGGTAAGCTCTCCTTCTCCGACGACGACCTCCAAGGGATACAATTTCCACATGACGACGCATTGGTTGTATCTGTCAATTTAAATAACTATGATGTAAGTCGGATCCTTGTTGATAGTGGAAGCTCCGTGAATGTTCTATACCTTGATGTGTTTGCTAAGATGAAATTGCTCATGGAAAACCTCTGAGCCGTGGACTCCACTCTAATGGGGTTCACCGCGATGTTATCATCCCAGAGGGGTCGTAACCTTAACGGTTCGGGCAGGAACCTGGCCCCTTGTGGCCACTGTTCACACGGACTTCCTAGTGACCAAGCTTAGGTCGCCTTACAATGCGATATTTGGGAGACCCTGCCTGATGTCCCTCAAAGCCGTTGTCTCCATCCCACACCTATCTATGAAATTCCCACCAGGCGGGGAGTTGGTGTTGTCCAGGAAGCCAAACTATGGCTCGGCAGTGCTTTGTCACCAGCCTTCAGTCCAGAATGCCTGAAGTTGATGGGTTGGACGCTCGGGAGGAATTCATCGAGCAATGAGGAGAACCAACCGAGGAACTGGAAGAAGTACCACTGGACGAAGCTCGTCCCGACGAGCGATAAAGATCGGGTCGCTGCTGAAAGGCGAATCCCGTAGGAGCTGATCGACTTTCTCCGAAGCAATGCCGATGTCTTCGCCTGGTCTGCCTCCGACATGCTAGGAATCAGCCCCAAAGTTCTCATCCACCGTCTTAATGTGGACGAGATGTACCGGCCCGTCAAACAAAAGAAGATGAGTTTCGTCCAGAACGGCAGAGAGCTATTGAAGAGGAGGTTGATAAACTTATCAAGGCAAACTTCATTCGGGAGGTGAATTACCCAAGTTGGCTGTCAAATGTCGTCATGGTAAAGAAGTCAAGCGGCAAGTGGCGGATCTGCATCGACTTCACCGATCTCAACAAAGCGTGTCCAATGGACAGCTTCCCTCTTCCCTGAATTAATCAACTTGTGGATGCCACCTTGGGTCACCAAAAACTAATGTTCATGGACACCTACTCCGACTACAACCAGATCCGGATGGCCCCCGAAGATGAAGAAAAGATGACCTTCATAACCGACTGAGGTACTTACTATTACCGTGTTATGCCTTTCGGTCTTAAAAATGCAGGTGCCACCTACCAAAGGCTGGTCAACAAAGTATTCAAAGAACAAATCGGCCGAAACATGGAGGTATACGTCGATGACATACTGGTCAAAAGCAAAGAAGCATCACAGCACGTCAAGGATCTCTCGGAGAGCTTCGCGATACTCCGCAAATATCGGATGAAGCTCAACCCAACTAAGTGTGCCTTCGGCATTAACTCTGAGAAGTTCCTCGGCTTCTTGGTCTCCAGCGGGGTATCGAAGCTAACCCCTAGAAGATCCAAGCTCTCCAGCAGATGGCGCCCCCGGCGTCTATTAAAGAAGTCCAGTGCCTAACTGGGAGAATAGCAGCCCTTAACCGCTTCGTGGCGTGTTCTGCCGAAAGATGCCTCCCCTTCTTCAAAACTCTCCGGTCGGCTAAGAATTTCCAATGGTCTTCCGAGTGTCAAAAATCATTCGAAGATCTCAAGAAGTACCTCGGCTCTCCCCTCTCCTCAGCAGTCCAAATCCTGGGAGACATTGTTCCTGTATCTGGCTATCTCGGAAGGTGTTGTTTGCTCGGTGTTGGTCAGAGAAGAAAATAAGGCCCAAAGCCGATTTATTATGTCAGCAAACTGCTCCGAGATGCGGAGACGAGGATACCCGGATCGAGAAGATGGTGTTGGCCTTGATCACCTCAGTCCGAAAGTTGCGGCCATACTTCCAAGCACATTCTGTGACGGTCCTAATTGGCCAGCCCATCAAGGTGGTGGTCCACCACCCGAAACATCAGGGAGAATGACTAAATGGGCCGTCGAGCTGAGCGAGCATGACATTCGATTCCAGCCTCGCCCGGCCATCAAAGCTCAGGTGCTAGCCAACTTCCTCCTTGAATGTACCATCCCGGAGGACGGCTCCACCCCCAACTCCCTCGAGAGCCCAAAATCTAATGCCTGGTGGCTTCTCCATGTTGACGGGTCGTCCAACACCTATCGCTCCAGTGCTGGCTTGGTCCTCACCAGCCCGGAGGGGGCGACTTTTGAATATGGCATCCGCTTCTCCTTCCCGGCCTCCAACAACGAAGCTGAATATGAAGCCCTGCTGGCCAGTCTCGGATCGTTCGCAGCCTTAAGGTGGAGAAACTTAACGCCTTCACCGACTCTCAGTTGGTGGCAGGTCATGTGCGAGGGGTGTTTGAGGCTCGGGAACCGAACATGATCCGATATCTCCAAGAGGTTCGAAGCCTACTCTCCCATTTCCCTGAATTTGAGATCATTAAGATTCCTAGATCCGAAAATGCCCGTGCCGACTTGTTATCTTAGCTGGCAACTGCGGAATCAAGGGCACCAAATGGAAATTTCATCTGGAGATTTTGGAGAGACCAAGTATCGTGGAAGCTGACCGAGTGATGCAAGTTGAGGCCGAACCATCATGGTTCGACCCCATCCTGAAGGACCTAAAAGAAGGGTCGCTCCCGGCCGATCGGAGAGAAGCTAGAAGGCTAAAGCTGCAAGCTATCCACTATGTGTTGATTGATGACCGGCTCTACAAGCGGTCCTTCTCTATGCCATTGCTCAGATGCCTTCGCCCATCTGAAGCTGATTATGCCCTTCGGGAGGTGCACGAGGGGATTTGCGGCAACCATCTAGGGAGCCGGTCCTTATGCCACAAGGTGCTGCATCAAGGTTACTATTGGCCAACCATGCAGAAGGATGCAGATGACCTTATTCGAGCTTGCGACCCATACCAAAGACACTCTAGTATTCAGAGGCTCCTCTCCGCCAGCCTGGTCCCCATTTCCTCCACTTGGCCCTTTGCCAAGTGGGGAATGGACATTCTCAGCCCATTTCCACTCTCCACGGGGCAGCGGAAATTTTTATTCGTCGCCATCGATTACTTCACCAAATGGGTCGAGGCGGAGGCAGTTGCTCAAATAACTGAGGCTCGGGCCAAGGACTTCGTGTGGAAATCCATCATCTACCGCTTCGGCCTCCCACACACCATCATCACTGACAATGGCAAACAACTCGACAATCCAAAGTTTCGTCAGTTATGCGAGGAGCACGGGATCCATCACCGCCTTACCTCAATCGGACATCCACAGGCTAACGGAGCAGCCGAAGTAACCAATCAAACCTTGCTTCAAGGGATCAAAGCTCAACTCTCCAGAGCCCGAGGCAGGTGGGCAGACGAGTTGCACCATGTCCTATGGGCCTACCGCACCACCCCAAGAGTGCCCACAGGCGAGACCCCATTTTGAGTGGCCTTCGGCACAGAGGTCGTCATCCCTGTGAAGATAGGACTCCCTTCCCTGCGGGTGGAGAGCTACTCGGAGGAAGCCAGTGATGAGCAGCTCCGCGCCAACCTTGATCTGGTGGAAGAGATCAGAGAAAAAGCTCAGATCAAATAGCCGCCTACCAGCAAAGAGTGGCCCATTACCATGCCTCTAGAGTCAAAGGGAAAGCTTTCTTGCCTGGCGACCTCGTTCTCCGGAAAGCATCTATCTCCAAACCGCTGGAGTAGGGGAAGCTAGCTCCAAACTGGGAAGTCCCCTACCAAGTGGCAGAGGTCGTCGGACCTGGGACCTACAAGCTGCAATATCTAAGCGAAAGATCCATCCCTCGGACGTGGAATTCGGACAATCTCCGCAAGTATCATCAGTAGGGTACGCCCTATATAGGCTCACCTTCTTAAATTTTTGTTGGCATATTGTTTTATAATTCATGACATAAATCACCACAAATTATATCACCAAAAATCGTGAGGAAAAACAGATGCTGCTTACCAATCCTCGGCATGACCGAGTTATCTGTTTAAGCAGGAAATCTCTGAACCTCGGCTGGTCCGAGCAATAAATCTTCGAACCTCGGCTGGGCCGAGCAACTAATCTCCGAACCTCGGCTGGGCCAAGCAACAAATCTCCGAACCTCGGCTGGGCCGAGCAACAAATCTCCGAACCTCAGCTGGGCCGAGAAACTAATCTCCAAACCTCGGCTGGGCCGAGCAACTAGTCTCCGAACCTCAGCTGGGCCGAGCGATGGATTCTAAAGCCCCGGCCAAAACCGGAGTGCATAAAGCCCTGGCTAAAATCGGAGTGCATAAGTCCTGGAAAAAACTGAAGCACGCAAACCTCGATCGAAACAAAAGGACTTCCGAACAGTCCCCAGAGATTTAGCCAGTTTGAAAAATACACGCCATCCAAAATCATCAGCAGGCATAAAGTCCGCGCCTTTAGCAAATCCCTAAAGGCCTCGACAGGCCCTACACGGTCGCCTAAGAACCCCAGACAAAGTCGGGGAATCTCTCCTATTGCTAAATCCTCGAGCAATATCCCTGCACCTTATCGCCCAAGCACCTATCTTGCTCCGCAAATGAGACCATGATTTACCACGTAAGCCCACGGGACCGCCCAGGTCTCCCTTTGGCTCGAACAGGGACAAACGTTTTTCCTTTATGGAACAAACGATGATCTCAGCAGGGAACAAGAGATTGCCAAAAAAGAACTTTACTCTTTATTCATTATAGAGAAAAGTACAAAAAGAAAAAGTAAAAAAAATGGGATTCGCAGAGGCCTACTGTCTCCCCTCAGGAGCTGCCGGGTCCTCCATATGCCGAGTCAACTCGGCGACTTGCTGACGGAGGGATGCTATCACCCCCTCCTGCCGATCAATGACCCGGCGGAGAGCCTCGGCCTCCCTCATAGAAACGGCGAGAAACTCCTCGACCGACTTCTCGAGCTGCTCGTGGCATGCCAGAGCTAATGCCAGGGCCACACCATCGATAGTCACGGAGGAACGGCTCCCCTGGGAGCCCCCACGGCCATTACTAACAGTGCTCGATTCTTCGGACGATTGCCCTTCACCCTGAGAAGTCATACCCGCTCTCAGGAGCTGTTGAGAGGCTAACCGAAAGAATGACGAACACTGGCATCCCTGTCATCCATATTTATACCACCCAGACAAGTATCTCGAGCAGTCGGGTCATTAATACTGACCCTTGAGAATCTGCCGTGTGTCGCCGCTTAGGCTGGCGCCCACGGGAAGCAAAGAGTCGTGCCCCTTTCCGAGGAAAATTGGTAAATGTCGATGAATTACTCGGGAACCCCCTCCTTCTCTGGAAACTGGGTTCCTTTCGATCTCGGGCCCTCACGGAGTAAATATTCTCAAACCCCACCAAATTTCCTCAAATCGGCCACCCTTCAAGAAGTGCGAGGAAACGGAAAGGCGCATCAGCAGCTGATGCTAACTCGCTTCCCTCGGAAACCACCAAATCATAAATATCGGGCATCCCCATGCACCGCCCATTTTTCTTTGGCGGTTCCCGCTGAATCTCACAAGAACCAAATATCAGGAGTCTCGGTGATGACCGAGTCATCCCTCTGAGCATCTCCGAACCTCGGCTGGGCCGAGCAATAAGTCTCCAAACCTCGGCAGGGCCGAGCCATAAGTCTCCGAACCTTGGCTGGGCCGAGCAATAAGTCTCCGAACCTCGGCAGGGCTGAGCCATAAATCTTTGAACCTCGGTTGGGCCGACCAATAAGTCTCCGAACCTCGGCAGGGCCGAGCCATAATTCTCCGAACCTCGGCTGGGCCGAGCAATAAATCTCCGAACCTCGGCTGGGCCGAGCAATAAGTCTCCGAACCTCAGCTGGGCCGAGCGATAAGTCTCGAACCTCGGCAGGGCTGAGCCATAAATCCCCGAACCTCGGCTGGGCCAAGCAATAAATCTCTGAACCTCGGCTGGGCCGAGCAATAAATCTCCGAACCTTGGCTGGGCCGAGCCATAAATCTCTGAACCTTGGCTGGGCCGAGCAATAAGTCTCCGAACCTCGGTAGGGCCGAGCCATAAATCTTTGAACCTCGGCTGGGCCGAGCAATAAATCTTCGAGCTTCAGCCAAAGTCAAGGAATATGTTCTACTACTAAACAATCTCCAGAGTTCCATATCAATTCGAGCAGCTTATAAGCCCTGACCAGGTCGGGTAGCGCAAAATCCTCGGCCAAGAACGAGCAATATCTCCGGAACTTGTCCTGCGCCAAGTAAGATACTATCTAAAAGCTCGAACAAGCCAAGCAACTTCTTAAATGCCGAGATGAGGTTAGCGCCTTGCGATGCTTCGGTAGAGGTAAAGGACCTCCCCTTGCCCAAAAGAGACATACGAGCTCTCTTCAAAGAAACACCTATTTCAAAATCATGCCTACCGCGGGAGTCCACATGACTGACCAGGTCTCCCCTCAAACAGGAACAGACGGTCTCCCCTACTGAGAACCAAGCCTCAATTCAGGAAAAAAACAAAGCGGCGAAGTATATTACGACACGGGAGCAACAACTCTCGGCACAGAAGAAACAGAAACTAGGAGAAAGAACAAAACTTTCTTTATTTCATTGCCATCGAAACAAATTATAACTGCCTGAGAGATGTTACAAGTGCATTTGAAACACATGAAATAAAGACGAGTACATAGCTTAGCCGAACTGTTCCAAGATAGCTTCGGGTGACAATGATGCTTTGGCATCCGATCCAATAAATCAGGCAAGCCGCGAACCAATCAGCTCGCGATGATAATGAGCAGACGACTCGGCCCGATCGTTGCGACCAGCTTCGGTTAATAATGATATGTCGGCATCCAACCCAAGATATCAAAGAAATCAGAAAGGGTGGATGGGCTTTGCCCCAAACCACCCAACCGCAGGGCCCTCCGACGAGTAGGAAGAAAGCTCGCGGACCCTGATACCGGGGCACTCCCCCAAATCTAGTGTGTACCGCTAGCCACTGCCTGAGTCAAAAGGCAATGTACTAGTGGACAACACACCATCACCCCCTCCTCATATGGCAAAAGATTTTTCGGGCGGACGAGCCCAGGAATCCGGACCAGGGGAGGAGGAGAAGTTCACGCAAGTCATGGGGAGCACGCATACACTTCCTACCCTGCATCCCCGAGGGTGAACCACAAAGGACACATAGGAAGCGTACATGTGCGCTCTCCATGCGATCTCTGCGAACTTCCTGTGCGCTCTCCATACAATCTCCGAAACTCCTTTCTTGAGCATGAGCCACCCCCCGGCGGCTCCTTCATCACCCCAGCTGTCCAGAGGACAACGACTTGCAGGAGGAAAGCTCGATCCTCCCACTCTACGCTCCAGAGAGATAGGCATTGTGTGTACCTTCATAATTCACAGAAAAGAAAACTCTGGGATGGCCCAACACAGCCCTCTTTCTCCTTTTTATAAGCGGAGATGAACCGGGAATAGCTATCAGAACAGAAAGCCCCGAGATTCAAAATGCCTAACCATACCACCACGTGGCCTCCTGAAATGAAAATAGCGCCCCACGTTGCATGCCAAGCGCATCGCCCAAGCCATGACGCATGCCAAAAGATTGTCTCTGATCCCGGATCGCAAGCTTTAAATACAGAAAATCGTCCGCCGATCTTACAAGTACTGGCAGACCTGGGAGATCGTTCCATGAAAATGACATCCTCCAATGGCAAATAAGCACTTACACCACATGCCAAAGCAACCTGCATTGGAAAAGATCGACACAGCAAAGGTCCCTCAGAAAGTGCCAGGCGACCTTTTGCTGGCTGCAGAGCCGTACTACTTACTTCGGCAAAACAAAAATCAACCTGCCTTGGAAAAGACAAAGCACTAACAGAGGCAATAAATAGACGCGAAGGCCAAACCCTCCCTTTATCGAAAAGAATAAAGGGGTGACAACGAAGATTCAACAAACCCTCCTGCTCGAGGATAAACTCCCCTCTTTTCATCGAAGGCACGATCACAGTTTGGCCACTAATAAGGCAGACTACCCCGGTCCTAGCCAAGGTGCTTCTGTGGTTTCTGGTCCCGTCTAGCCGAGCTATCTCGTCCCTCGGCCCTAGCCGAGCTATTTCATCCCTCGGCCCTAACCGAGCTATTTCATCCCTCGGCCCAAGCCGAGCTATTTCATCCCTCGACCCTAACCAAGCTATTTCATCCCTCGACCCAAGCCGAGCTACTTCATCCCTCGGCCCTATCATCCCTCGGCCCTATCCGAGCTACTTCGTCCCTCGGCCCTAGCCGAGCTACTTCATTCTTCGGCCCTAGCCAAACCATTGTGCCATTCGGCTTAAGCCGAATTGAATCGTCTCTCAACCTCCTTTTGTACCAAGCTGTGTGTCGCTTGACTCTTTCGTCGGGGCTATCCCTATGCCTTGGCCTCGACCAAGATGTTTCCTTCAAATTCGAGCCAAAAACCAATCAAGCGGTGCTCACAGTTGGGATAAAAATTTAAGACAAGAAATCATCCAAGAAAGACAAACAAATGAAAGCAACTGACCCGTTTATTGATTTCCGATCAAACTACAAAAGAAAAAAAATAGAAAATACATATGGCCCCCAAAGGGTCAAGACTTGGGATCAGACTCGGCGTCTCCTGTAGCAGCATCAGCAGGAACGTCGCTTGGCCCCCCCCTTCTCGACGGTGTCCCACCGAGATACCTCGGCAGCAATGTCGATGCCCAAAATAACTTCGAGATTGACATCAAAAATCTCTTCATATTCGTCTTCCTCGGCCCCTTAGGCGCGTGTCTCATAATACTCGGTTTCCAAACAAGACAAGTCCAGGTCAGGATAAGTTTGAGCAATCTTAGCCCATGCCTCCTCCTCACCGAACCGGAATGCATTGGTGCAGGCTGTCCTGCATTCCTCGATAAATTTAGTGGAGTTCTTGTACTCCTCCACCGCTGAAGAGGCTCGCGCGTTTGCCTCGGCCAATTGCTTCTCCAATTCGGAGATCCTTCGGTGCCTCAAGGCCGCCTCCTCTCCGAAGGCCTTCAACCGCTCCTGAAACTCCTGGCTAATCTTGTTCAACTGCAGATAAAAAGCCAAGTAAAGCGGAAGTTGAAAAACTAAAATGGATAAAACTGATAGCGCCCTACCTGCTCGTCCCGCCGAGCTAGTTCACCGTCCAGCACTTGGACCCTATTGAGAGCCCTAGACTTAGCCGATTGATTTTGGCGAAGGCTCTCTTTGAGTTCATCCACCCGGGACTGAGTGTCTCCAATTTCTTGATGGATGTAGTCGAGCTCGTCAGAAAGTCGAGCAGCTCATTCGTCCGACCACTTTAGCCGATCCTTTGTGTCGGCGAGCTCTTTATTCAGATGGGTGAGGTGGTCCTGCTGCCGCCGACACCTGTGCTCTTCCTCCTCGAGCCTCTTGCTCCAGTTGCCCTTATCTTCAGCATGGGCTATCAAATACATATCCCCCCGTTCGAATTGCGTCACCTAAGTCTATACTCCCTACGCCCGAACCTACGCTTTGAACTAGAGAGTGGGGGGCATGTGTTAAGGGTAAAATTGGCATTGCATTGATAACCATGCGAAGGGGTTAAGATCAGCCCCATCCCCCCGCCCGCTACACTACGCCCATAAAGAATGAGCTAACTAGTGTGGTCCAGCGGGTCGAGCAACCCATAGCTCAGTTTCCCCGGGCAATCCATAGCTCGGTTCCCTCGAGCAATCCATAGCTCGGCTCCCCCGAGCAACCCATAGCTCAGTTCCCCCGGGCAATCCATAGCTCGGTTTTCCTGAGCAATCCATAGCTCGGTTCCCCCGAGCAACCCATAGCTCGGTTTCTCCGGGCAATCCATAGCTCGGTTTCCCCGGGCAATCCATAGCTCGGTTTCCCCGGGCAACCCATAGCTCAGTTTCCCCAAGCAATCCACAGCTCCGTTCCCTTGGGCAACCCATAGCTCGGCTCCCCTGAGCAATCCATAGCTCGATTTCCCCGGGCAACCCATAGCTCGGCTCCCTCGAGCAATCCATAGCTTGGTTTCCCCCAAGCAATCCATAGCTTGGTTTCCCCGAGCAACTCATAGCTCGGCTCCCCCAAGCAACCCATAGCCCGGCTTCCCCGAGCAACTCATAGCTCGGCTTCCACGAGCAAACCCTGAGCAATCCATGGCTCGACATGCACCTCCGCGGAACCTGGCGCGGGAGAGCCCAAGTCTAGTGTAACAGAATCCCAAACAAAGAATCATATCAAGGAGTGGTCTAGGATCTACAATAACGGCCTAAGACCTACGCAGTCATCGAATCTTAGGCCATCAAAGACCTCTCCCAGCCATCGATCCTCCAACGGATAAGATACGGATCCCACCAGCTTCACAACAGCTTGATTCGAATCATCTCCGTATCCCAACAACCTTCGAACCTTCCAGAGGGTGCTCAAGATTCAGGTGATTGCCTATAAATATGACACTTTCAGATTCTCTCAGATACGCGCACAACCCCCCGTACACAGCTCCTGGCTCACTCTCACTCTTACTCTCACTCTCACTCTCTCTCTGTTACTGTCACCCTTCTCCTTCTCCGCCATCGGCGCTCCCCACGAGCTCCCGATTGGCCACCCCTGGAGGGACTCCCCAGAGAGATTCTTGTCCTCATTTCTGTTGATCATCGATCCCTACTGACTTGAGTGTCGGAGGGTCTTCCGGGAGGGCCATCCCCAACGCCTCTCGCGTGAGGACTTCTGTGCAGGTCCGCCCAGGAGGAAGCCCGATCAGAAGACCGATCGTGCTCGAGTCAGAGGACAGATCCCGGCAGCAACAATATATATATGTATATGTATATATATATATATATATGTCTATATGTATGTATATGTATATGTATATGTATGTATGTATGTATGTATAGGTAACATGGCATCCATATATGGATGCATATATTATGGTCTTGATGCTTACCCAAAAAAGAAAAACTGAAAGGTGGAAGAAGATATATATATATATATATATATATAGAGAGATGCTATCTAACAAACCAGATAATATTTGCTAGCTTGATTTAAATTTAGTTATGATGTATTAAAATACTTTAATTGATCATTAAGTATACTAACCTTACAGTAAAATAATAATGAACCTTTGCTTAGAGTATCCACATAACTGTGATAACTGAAAACATAATGACAGTTTGCTTAGAGTGTCTAGCACTTGAAACTAAAAGTCATGTCACTCCAAAAAAGTGAGAAGCGTTGGCATGCTTTGTTGTCAACGATATGCTTTAGAGTGGAGTGTCTAGCTGTGGCATATCCCATCTTGCAGTGTTTAAGTATCCAAAAAGTATTGTCACTTCAGAAAACCTAAAAATGGAGAGCCTATGTGATATAATTATGATAAAGAGAAAGAGTCTGAATGATTTCTAATAATTCAAAATCATTCACCTTGGAAATGAATTAGAGAGATGAATGCGCACATATGCTCTTCTATCATTTTTTTTTCTTTTGCTTAAATTGTTCTTTGTCCATTTTGTTAATGCATAGAAAGTAGAATATATCTCTGCTCTAACTTTGATTTGAAATTAATAATAATTTGCCCATCTTGCATAGCTTCCTTCTAGATCATCTTTTTATGGAACTGGAGAAGTAAGCAGGCCGCTTGAGCGGACAGGCAAGTGGGTATGTTATCTATCCAGTTACCTATGGTATCTACTGTGATCAAATATCTAACCTCTATGGTCATTTCATATTTTTACATGGAACACAGATGCAGGGGGTTATGGTCCAGGAACCACATCCCTGTATCAGTCACATCCTTGGGTTCTAGCTCTTCTACCAGATGGAAAGGCACTGGTGTTGGCCCAGATGGCAACCCAAGAGAGGGGGGGGGTGAATTGGGTTCTTTAAAAAATTTAACTTTTTCTTTAAAAGCTATTGGCTTTAAGATAAATGAAATTGAATGCAATGCAAATATAAAGCACAAACAAGGAGATAGAGATAGAGATAATGGAAGCATGACAAACACAAAGACTTTATAGTGGTTCGGTGTATCCAACACCAACGTCCACTTCCAAGATTCACTTGGGTCCACACTATAATCGACTTGATTACAGTCGAGTTATTTTCCAAGATCACAACTCATAACTTGTTGTTTTACCCAGGATCACAATGAACCTAACCAGTTTTTCGGGCTCACCAGCACAAAACCCTAAACTCAAGCTAAACTAGCTTGACCCGAGGTAGACAACCTCCACTAGTTCAATCCCCCTGATTGAACCAGTAAAAACAAGATAGAATAATGTTTAAGATACAAGACAGCTCCTTAAATGAGCAAATATTCAAATAAATGAACAAGGTTTAGAAAAGCATGTTTGAAGTGGATTGGATTTAAGCTTTTCTTCTTTTCCTCTTCTCTTTGGAGATGTTGAATCAGGCCTCAGCTTCGATTTGTTGCAAACGTTGCAGATGAGAAGTTGAAAAATCTTCAAAATAGAGCTTTTTCCCTTTTTGTGAATCCTTTGATTTTTCAAACTTTGAATGCCTTGGATTCTTTTTTGAGCTTTTTGAAGTGAAAGGATTTGAATTTGAGTACTTCTCTCTTGGATTTCAGGCTCAAGACTTCTTGGATTTTTGATTTGGATATTCTCCCTCTTTTTCTTTTTTTCATTTTTTATTTTCAAATGGGTGTTCTCCTCCTTCTTATAGATTTCTTTTAATCCATTTTTGAAAGAAAACTAGCTGTTGGAATGTACCTGGAAACAAATATATCCATTAGAAGTTAGGTAAAAATAAAATATTACCGTTAGAGCTGATCTGGCATTTTAAATTTTCATCCCAGATAGGTTGGAGTCAGCTCCAACTTTTTAGGTGTTGGCTCCAAGTCGTTTATCCAAAAATAGAAAGTTCTGAGTTCGTTGAGGAGTCGGCTCCGAAAAAGTTAGGTGTCGGCTCGCCATCGTCAGGTGTCGGCTCGAGAAAACTTTGTGTGTCGTCTCCAAGATGCTCAAAAAACAAGCGTTCTGTTCTCGCATCGGAGTCGGCTCCAGACACTGTAAGTGTCAACTCCGAAACCCTGGGTGTCGGCTCCGAAACTCTAGGTGTCGGCTCTGGACCGTATCAAAAATCAGAAGAGTATTTGACTGGCCATGGGGTCGGCTCCAGGAATTCTAGGTGTCGACTCCAGGTTCTGAAACTTTGAACTTGAGATTTGCAATTGATTCAACACTCATTTCTTAATACATTTAAATCGATCAATATTTTTAAGTGCTGAAACACTTGTCAAATCCATATACTCAATTCCTTTATTAATCATCAAAATCAATAATTGGGTTAACAATCTCCCCCTTTTTGATGATTATAAAAACATTGAGTATATGCAAAGTATTATTAGATTAAAATTTTCAACAAAGTGATCCTCACAAGCAAGCTTCGCCTGAATAAGGTAGCTCCCCCTGTGAAGTTCAAATTATCAATTGTATCTCCTTATTGATTTACATATTTATCAATTGTTCTTCATATTTGATACCAATTAAATAAATGTCAATTAAAGCATAACTAATCAATGCATATACGACATAACTATCTCCCCCTTTTTGTAATCAACAAAAAGATAAAGAAAAGTTAAGTCAAAAGATAAGATTATAGATCAAAAGATAATTTCATTTCATTGAAGTCAAGTGTTACAAAAAGAAGGAAACTATACTTTCATTACATCAACGCTTAAACTTCATTACATCAAAAACTAAACTTTCATTACATCAAGACATTAAACAACATAAAAACTACAAGTTGGTTCTAATGATTCTTGTCAAATGATCTAGAATCTTATGCATTCCATCACTCTGACTGACTACAAATTCTTTCAACCTTCTATCAACAAAAGAGCAAGCAATCATCATTTTATCTTGAAGCTCTGCATTGCACTTTGAATAGGTCTCAGAATCTCCACATATGCCTTTAAGTTCTTCAAATATATTCTTCAAATCACAACTTAAAGATCCAGTAGAAGAGCTAAGAGAATATTCTATTTTGGTAATTCGATCATCTAAGGAATAAAGTATTTCTTTAAGATTCATAAAATGATTGTCAAACTCAGTCTTCAATTCATCCTTATGAGCAGCAAGCAATCCTTTGAGTTGCTCCATTTGAAGTTCTGAAAATCCAACTGATGAAGAGGATGGCTAAACATGAATTTGAGCAAGTGCAGGGACAGAAACTGAACTCCTTGGCTACAGTAAGGGAACCCTCATAGACGGACCAGCCTCACAAGGTGCAGAATGTCTAGGCTCAGTGGCTCTCTCATCCAAGATACCTTTCCTTTTCCCATTGCCCGTTCACCTTTACAAATCCCATCCTATGAAAAGTGGCCAAACTGTAATAGTTAGTGTGTCTCAGGTTCTTGGAGGGTTCATTGTCCAAAATTACAACCCCTTGGCTTCTAAATACCATAGTTAAAACCATGCCATAGGGTAGTGATGATCTTCTCTTCCCTCCAGCCACGGCCATATAGAATATCATCATGGCAGCTAAATTAATAGGTTGACCGGTCAAAATACTGTCCATCACAACAATGTCCCGCTCGGAGACATACTCAAAACGTCCGGTCTTTGGGAACAAAATTCTGCTGCAAATGTTGTGTAGCAATCTTAATTCCAAGGGCAACTGGTTAGCCCTAATTTCCTCAAATTCTTCAACATCTATCCCTAACATCCTTGATAGGGCCGCTGATCTTTCACTGTGCACATCGGCTGCTAATCCGGTAATGGGGATGCTTAAGAGATTGCCTAATTTTGAAATGTAAGATGAATCCGTTTGCCTCTAACAGAGCTCACTAAACGCCATCACCTCTTGAAAAATTAAAGTAAAATTCTTTCACTAAAGCTGGGTAAGTAGGAACATCAAGAGAACAAACTCTATCCCATCCAAGTTCCTTGAGTTGATTACCAATCGAAAAACCCTCAGATTGAAAGAACTCAAAGTCAACTTTCCTACCCATTGTGATTACCCTCCCTGCTAGGGTATCTACCTGCGGTGAAGTGGTGTTGGGATTGTCTGAATCGATGGAGGAATCCTCGCTTGGAGACAGCTCACGGACGGGTCGCCTCACGGAGTGTTTTCCGGTCACCATAGGTACTCCAATCACCGAACCTCTCCTCTTAGGTGCCATTGAATCCTTAGGAAAGCTTGGATAGAGTGGAATTAGAGATTGGGAGGCTTTGAGAGAGTTTTGGAGAAATTTGATGGAGGATTTGAAGAGTTATGAAATGATGAGGTGTCGACTCTGCCCTAATAAATCGATTTTGGATTCCCAGGTGTCAACTCCCGCAAAGTCGGGGGTCGACTCCAAATCGCTAACACAGTCAGCGCTTGAACTGGAGTCGGCTTCACTTATACGGGTGTCGGCTCCAAGGTCAGGGACGAGAGCGACACAGACAAAGGTGTCGAGTCCTCATTCTGAGGTGTCGACTCCAATGACAGTTTCAGAGAAAAATAATTGAGATTCAAACAACTGAAACTTGTCAAAATAAATTTGATAAAATCTTGATAGAATATTGGAGTATGAAGAATCAAGTTACTCCGATGACTAGATAGTTTGTCCTTAAAATTATGAAAGGAATATCAAGAAATTAATATAGATATATAAAGTCATTCCTTAAAGTATCAAAATCAATCCAAAGGTCACATATTCCTAATTCACCTCTAAGATAGCAAAATCTCTCTTCACTCAAAGGTTTTGTAAATATATTAGCTAATTGTTCTTCAGTATTAACATATTCAAGACAAATTCATTATTAGCTACATGTTCTCTTATAAAGTGATATCTAATTTCAATGTGTTTTGTTCTTGAATGTTGAATTGGATTTTTAGTTAGATTTATTGCACTTGTGTTATCACACATAATTGGAGTTTTGTCAAGTGTTATGCCATAATCTTCAAGTTGTCTCTTAATCCAAAGGATTTGAGCACAGCAACTTCCAGCTGCAACATATTCTGCTTCAGCAGTAGATAATGCAACCGAATTTTGCTTTTTGCTAAACCAAGAGATTAAGTTACTACCTAAGAATTGACATGCTCCACTTGTGCTTTTTCTATCTAATTTACATCCAGCATAGTCCGAGTCAGAATATGCAATCAAGTTTAATGTTGAGTCTCTAGAATACCATAAACCTACATTTTTAGTTCCACTTAAATATCTTAAGATTCTTTTTACCGCAATTAAGTGAGATTCTTTAGGTTCAGATTAAAATCTAGCGCATAGACATACAGCAAACATTATATCTGGTCTACTAGCTGTTAAGTAAAGAAGAGATCCGATCATACTTCTGTAACCTTTTTGATCTACTTTCTTACCATCTTCATCTTTGTCCAGCTTGCATGAAGGACTCATAGGAGTTCCAAGTGGTTTGATTGACTCCATTCCAAACTTCTTGAGCAGTTCTTTTGTGTATTTGGCTTGATTGATGAAAATTTCTTCTTTGCTTTGCTTGATTTGAAGTCCTAGGAAGAAGTTGAGTTCTCCCATCATGCTCATTTCAAACTCACCCTGCATCAATTTAGCAAATTCTTGACATAACAAATTGTTAGTAGCACCGAATAAATATCATCAATATATATTTGTACTACTAATAAATCCTTGTCTTTTCTTTTCAAAATAGTGTTTTATCAACATTTCCTCTTGTAAAATCATTTTCAATCAGAAATTTACTTAATCTTTCATACCAAGCTCTAGGTGCTTGTTTTAAACCATATAGTGCTTTGTGCAATTTAAAAACATGATTTGAAATTCATGATCTTCAAAACCAGGTGGTTGTTCAACAAAAACTTTCTCATTTATAAATCCATTAAAAATGCACTTTTAACATCCATTTGAAATAGATTGATATGCATATGACATGCAAATGCAAGTAATAATCTAATTGCTTCTAATCTAGCTACAGGTGCAAAAGTTTTATTAAAATCGATTCCTTCTTCTTGATTATATCCTTTTGCAACTAATCTAGCTTTGTTTCTAATTACTATTCCATTTTCATCTAATTTATTTCTAAATACCCATTTTGATCCTATAATAGAGTGATTTTTAGGTCTATCTACAAGAGTCCAAACATTATTTCTAGTAAATTGATTTAATTCTTCTTGCATAGCTAACATCCAATTATTATCTTTTTCTTCTTTTTCAATAGTTTTAGGTTCAATTTGAGATACAAATGCAAGATGATTATTGATGTTTCTCATTGATGATCTAGTTCTTACTCCTTGAGATGGATCACCTATAATTAATTCTTTAGGATGACCATAGGCATATCTCCAGTCTCTAGGAAGATCTACATCATTATGATTTGCATCAACAACATCAACATTAGGAGAATCATTATCCTTAGCTTCTTGTTCATGATCCAAGATACATCTATATTTAATTTTTCAATTTCTCTTTCTAGAATGTTTGTATCTTCCTCATCATCAATCTTTTCAGAACTCGATGCTAAAGATTCAT
>UESW01001504.1:929955-959132 GCA_900491605.1 Calamus simplicifolius
AAATATTTATCCAAGTTTAAATTCTAACAACTTGAAGCTTTGTCCAAACTTAGAAATGGCTGATTCTTTAGTATTATTCTTACTGGCTTAGCATTCATCTTTCTTGTTCCTAGACAAATGATAATCCTGTCCTTCATTTGTATAATGTAGACACAAAAATGTTGTGGGAATAAGAATTATCAGGAAACAGGTAAGAGAGAGAGAGATGGAATCAATATATTACATGAGATCAGGAGCTCGAGAAGTTCAGCACTATGGACTTCTAGGATTCCCTAATGGATTTGCACGATTAAAACAAGATGGATTATTGCTATTTAAATATTTGTGAAGGCTGTAATGAGACTATTCTACTTGGTTGATCACTGAGTTGCTGTATTCCAATAGTTAGCTCTTTCTATGGATTAATCTGTGATGACTACCTGCTGATATACCTTCTTCTTAAATGAGGACCATATGATGCATCTGATCTTCACCAGACTATACAATGATAATGTAAGTGCTGTCATGCACACTATTATTAGCCTTTGACATGATAGCAGATACAACATCAGGATTATTAGTCTCAATATCCAAAGGAACCCACACCAAATGCTTCAGAGAACGGATACCCTAAGCATGGAACAAACAAACAGAATATCAATAACATTATTTAGTTCAGAGGAATAGATAATGGACTATTAAAATGTCAATTACTATGGAGATAGGGAGTACCTAAATCATCATAGTAGCTAATAATCAATTCTATTTGGGCATTGACGGGAAGGTAAACCACATGGAAAGAAGATTCATATTATGATTATTTTTTTTGATGAAATTTATTGTCTTAAACTATATTGTTTCTTTTAAGAGATATCCTGTTACAGAGGAGGAGCCATCAAGACTTTATCTGTGGAATACTCTTTATTTTGACAAAAGAAAGAATCAATGGATAAATGAAAAAGCTGAAGATATTTATGTAAGTTTTATCAATTAAAAATATAATATTTTTTAATGTAATATTTTATACTAAACATATTGAATTTGTTTTCTTTTCATTGGAGGCATAGTTATAGAGCGACTTTCTTCACAAGACTATAGTAGAACCAATCAATGAGGATGCACTTTTGAGAAGGTTTTAGGTTCTAGATCTGGTTACAAAAGGGGATGGGGTTCACTACCGAAGGTACGTCGAGAATTAGAGGTAGTTCTTCATCTTCGAAAAACTCACAATTAAAGCAGGAGCTACATGAATGCCGAGGAGAACTACACATTAAAGGAAAAATGGCTTATTATGATGAATTAATTCATGTAGTAAGTACAAAAATGATAAAAAATTCATCGTGTCCCAAAATCATCGTAATAAGTTGTCATAATAACTTATTACATGTAACTAATTTCGACGTAATAAATGACATATTATGACAAAAATATATCATAATTATAATTTTTTAAAAAATATATTTTTAATGAAAACCGCGACTTAATTTCACCATAATATCTATCTATTACGGCAAAATTAAGTCACCATAATAACTTGTAACCTATTATAGCTATTACGACGAAATTAAGTCGCCGTAATAACTTTTAACCTATTGGCCACTTAATTTTGCCGTAATAGATAGCTATTATGGTGAAATTAAATCGCTATAATAAATATTTATTTTAATTTTTTTATTTTACATCTATTATAATAATTTAATATAATACTAGAGCAACTATATTAGAAATGATTTTCTGCTTCAAAATTTTTATAAAAAATTAATAAAAATTTTCATTCATTTCAATAAAATTATCATATACAATGTTTTTGAAAATACATAATTAAAAAAATACATGTACTATTGAGGAAATGAGGTCATTTGGGATCTACTAGGAGGAAATCCAGGCACTAGCTGCCGCATGTAAGTAGTGAGCTTATCGGTCGTCGCCTTTAGATCATCGATGATCCTCTGTTGCTCAGTGATGATATCCTTATATCAACTCAATTGCTCTTGACACTCATGTAGTTCTCCTCGGCATTATGTAGCTCCTGCTTTAATTGTGAATTTTTTGAAAATGAAGAACTACCTCTGATTCTTGATGTACCCTTCGACAATGGACCCCATTCCCTTTTGTAACCAGATCTAGAACCTAAAACCTCCTCAAAAGCAGCATCCTCATTGATTGATTCTACTGTAGAGTCTTGTGAAGAAAGTCACTCTACTAACTATGCCTACAATTAAAAAAAGAAGTTCAACATGTTTAGTTTAAAATATTATATTAAAAAATATTATATTTTTAATTGATAAAACTTACATGGGTATCTTTAGCTTTTTTATTTATCCATTGATTCTTCTTTTTATCAAAATGAAGAGTATTCTTGATGGCTCCTCTCCTGTAATAGGATATCTCTGAAAAAAAACAATAATAGTTTAAGACAATAAATTTTATCAAAAAAGAATAATATCTTCTTTCCATGTGGTTTACCTTCATGTCAATGCCCAAATAGAATTGATTATTAGCTACTGTGATGATTTAGGTACTCCCTATCTCCATAGTAATTGACATATTAACAGTCCATTATCTATTCCTCTGTACTAAATAATGTCATTGATATTCTGTTTGTTTGTTCCATGCTTAGGGTATCCGTTCTTTGAAGCATTTGGTGTGGTTCCTTTGGATATTGAGACTAATGATCCTGATGTTGTATCTGCTATCATGTCAAAGGCTAATAATAGTGTGCATAGCAGCAATTACATTTTCATTGTATAGTCTGGTGAAGATCAGATGCATCATATGTTCCTCATTTAAGAAGAAGGTATATAGTCATCACAGATTAATCGTAGAAAGAGCTAACTATTGGAATACAGCAACTCAGTGATCAACCAAGTAGAATAGTCTCATTACAACCTTCACAAATATTTAAATAGCAATATCCATCTTGTTTTAATCGTGCAAATCCATTAGGGAATCCTAGAAGTCCATAGTGTTGAACTTCTGGAGCTCCTGATCTCAGGGAAAATGGGTTGAATACATTCAGGCATACACTTTTGTCCTGAAACACCATGCCGGAATAGAAAATAAGGTAGCAGATGTCTTGAGCCGTAAGTCTTTGTTGTTGAGTACTGTTAGCATCGAAGTTATAGGGTTTAACCAGATAAAAGATGAATATGAGACCTGCCCTGACTTTGGTAAAATTCATAAGACCCTTTGGCTAGGACCATCCAATACCCGTGGTGATTATATCATCCAGGATGGTTACCTTTTTAGGGGCAATAGACTTTGTGTCCCTAGGACGTCACTTAGAGAGTTCCTAGTCTAGGAAATGCATGCTGGGGGATTAGCTGGTCATTTTGAAAGAGATAAGACTATTCTAGCGATAGAGGATTAATTTTACTGGCTAAAATTAAAAAGGCTCATTGTCCTGATAGTAGCCTGATGTTGAACTTGTGTTGTTGCAAAATAGTAGAAGCAGAATACCGATCTATATACTCCTTTATCAATGCCTGATTGTCCTTGGCAAGACCTTAGTATGGACTTCATTCTAAGATTACCTAAGACCCAGAAGAAGCACGACTCCATCTTTGTAGTGGTCGATAGGTTCTTAAGATGGCCTATTTCATCCCTTGTTTGCAAACCTTTCACGCTTCTAGGTTAGCCCGACTTTTCTTAGACAGTGTGGTTAAGCTCCATGGCCTACCCAAGACCATTATTTCTGATAGGGATGTTAGGTTCACCAGCTATCACTACAAGAAAAATGACTTATTATGAATTAATTCATCATAATAAGTACAAAAGTCACTGTAATAAGTTATTACGATGATAAAAAATTCATCGTAATAAAATACAAACTCGTCGTAATAACTTGTTGTCGTAATAACTTATTACGGTGACTTATTTTCGTCGTAATACTCCCTATTACGGCGAAATCATATCGCCATTATATATTATTAAAAAAATTAATTTAAATAAAAACTTATTATGATGACTTATTTTCACTGTAATATCAACCTATTATGGTGAAATCAAGTCATCGTAATAAGTTTAAAATATTTTTAAAATTTAAATAAAAACTTATTATGACGACTTATTTTCACCGTAATAGCTCCCTATTACGGCAAAAATAAGTCACCGTAATAAGTTTTTATTTAAATTTTAAAAATATTTAAAACTTATTATGATGACTTGATTAGCAGTAATAGCTCCCTATTACGAAAATAAGTCGCCGTAATAAGTTTTTATTTAAATTTTAAAAATAATAATTTTTTTAATATTTTTTTTTTGTTTTTGCACCTGTTACAATAATATAATGTAATATTACAGCAACAATATTAGAAATAATTTTCTATTATAAAAGTTTCACAAAAAAATTAATAAAAGTTTTCATTCATTTCAATAAAATCATCATATACAATGTTTTTGAAAATACATAATTAAAAAAATACATGTACTATGGAGGTGAGGTCTGCTGGGATTCACTAGGACGATATCCAGGCACTAGCTGTCACATGAAAGTAGTGAGCTCATCAGTCATCGCCTTTAGATCCTGGATGGTCTTCTCTTGTTGAGCGAGCTTATCCTCTTGCTGAGCGATGAGATCTCGGCACTCATGTAGTTCAACCTTTAATTGTGAGTTTTCAAAAGATAAGAACTACTCGATGTACCTTCGGTAGTGGACCCCATCCCCTTTTATAACCAGATCTAGAGCCTAAAACCTCCTAAAAAATGACATCCTCATTGATTGATTCGGTTGTAGAGTCTTGTGAGGAAAGTCGCTCTACTAATTGTGCCTGCAATGAAAGAAAACAAATTCAATATGTTTAGTATAAAACATTACATTCAATAATATTGTGTTTTTAATTGATAAAACTTACATGGGTTTCTTCAGCCTTTTCATTTATCCATTGATTCTTCTTTTCGTCAAAATGAAGAGTATTCCAAAGATGAAGTCTTGATGGCTCCTCTCCCGTAACAGGATTTCTCTGAAAAGAAACAATAATAATTTAAGACAATAATCTAATATAATTATCATTTATCAATGTATCAATGTAATAATCTAATACAATGTATCAATGTAATAATCTAATACAATGTATCAATGTATCAATGTAATAATCTAATACAATGTATCAATGTATCAATGTAATAATCTAATACAATTATCAATGTATCAATGTAATAATCTAATACAATGTATCAATACATCAATGTATCAATGTAATAATCTAATACAATGTATCAATGTATCAATGTAATACAATTATCAATGTATCAATGTATCAATGTAATACAATGTATCAATGTAATAATCTAATACAATGTATCAATGTATTAATGTAGTACAATTATCAATGTATCAATGTATCAATGTAATAATCTAATACAATTATATCAATGTATCAATGTAATAATCTAATACAATGTATCAATGTATCAATGTAATAATCTAATACAATGTATCAATGTAAGACCTAACTTTACATTTCTTGGTTCCCTGGCAAAATTAGGATACTTTTGATCAAAAACTTTCCTTGCTTCTCCATCTGTTGGATGCGTAACACCCCATCTGTGATTGGTCGCTTATCATATTCTGAACAATTTCGTTTCTTATGTATCCAACTCTTATCAATCGGCATCGTTGATAACATCAAATCTAAGTAAAAATAGTGAACCTCATTTAAAAAAATTCAGATTTATCTAAAAAATATCCTACTCATTTTTGAAAAGAAAGAAATATAAAGCTAAATGAAAAGATATTAAATTAAAGGAAGAAAAAAAATCCTTAAAGAATACAATTGGCTAACCATTACTAATATTTAATTAAAAGAATCTCCAGCATATCATTATCTTGATAACTATAACAATAAAAATATATTAAAAAATTAATATACTTTTATAAGATTTCTTCTCTTTTCATGGAAAGGCAAAGAATGTGCAACATATGATAGGAAGCAGTATCTATAAATTTTAAAAAGTAAAAAATTTTATACGCTTATTTAAAATCAAAATTTCAAAACTACCCTACATTAAAAAAAATCAAGAATAAAACTACTCATACTCCATTACGCTGTTTAGCCAATTATAAATAATTATTTAAAGCATGCTTTAGAAATAAATTGCAAAGTATTCCAAATATAGTGCGTGAGAGAGGGTGCCAACTGGATCCAATGCATCCCTCATCCAAATATGATCATATTTCTATCTCTGCATGCAAAATTTCTGTGGAAGCTCAATATGAAAATTAATCATTTTTTAACAGCAAATTGATCTGCTTCTCTATTTCACAGCAAATCAAAAGAAGACCAAGCCCCTACTGGATCTTCCAGGAGCCAGCCAAAGACTGACCCTCTGGAAAGCAGACCTTGGTGAGGAAGGTAACTTTGATGAGGCAATTGAGGGATGCACTGGGGTGTTCCATGTGGCCACTCCTATGGATTTTGAGTCCAAAGACCCTGAGGTGAATACTAATACTTAGCTCTAAATTTCAAGCATGCTGCTGTGTAAACCTTGTCTGAAGTCAATTGAAATGCTCCAATCCATTGGGTCTGAGGGAGAGAGAAATTTGCATCTGAGCTGAATACTTATTATTGTTGAATTACTTTGTTAAATTTAAAGCAAAGTAGGAGATAACCCACCCAAACTATCCTGCTTCTAATGAATTATAACTTTCAAATTACTTCCCCATCCCATCCCCCCTCCCTGCGCCAAAAAAAAAAAAGCTCTGATCTAACGTTTCATAAGATTATCTTCTAGGAATAAAAGCTAAACTATCTAATCCATGCAATCTAGAAGATAGCTCTGGCTTCTTAGACTCTAGTCTAAACATTCGACTAACCACCAGCACGCTTAGAATAATAATATCAAGGTCTAACTGAATTTTTGATTGTTTTTAAGGAGTGATACGAGACCATCGGTTTGTGCATGCAGACATAGTGGACTGAAGGTGAAATCAGCAAGAAACAGCAGCAAAGTTGTTCATTCTCAGATGCAGATGGCTCCTGTTCAGTGAATTCCATATTTATACTCATTCTGTCTTAATTAACCAGTTCAATCACTTCCAATGGGGACTAAATTTCCTGAATCAATAATATCCAAGGAATGAAGAACTAGATGCAGAAAACAACGGATCTTTGATAACTCTAGTAATTACTTTCAGCCATTAAAACCCCCCAAATCAGAAAACAACAAAATCAAAAAAAAATCCAAGTAAAAAAAAAAAACACGGACCAAATCTACAACAGAGAAGCATAAGTAAATCGAAAAGAAGAATAAGCTCGAGGAAAAAGAAAAGAAAAGAAAACGAACTGGATTCACGCCAAGAAGATCGACTCCATCGACCAGATAAGAAACTCTGAGCGTTTGACTGATCTCGACAGTTGCACGCGAGCGAGGGATAAGAAATTCTTCTCATCTCTTTTCTCTGCTCTAATCCACTATCCGGGGGCCAACGGCGGCGGAGAGGAGCTCGAGGGGGAAGACGGCGGGAGCAAGGGTTTCACGAAAGAAAATCGCGAGAGGGTCTTAGGGAAAAGGGAAAAGCGGGACCTTATTACGACGAATTAATTTTCATTGTAACAAGATCCCGTAATAGATTAAGATTTTTTTTCATTCTATTATGATGAATTTATTTTTCGTTGTAATAGATCGGTTTATTACGGTGAAAAATAGTTTCACTGTAATAAAATAAAAGAAAAATAAAAAAATATATTATCGTGACCTATTACGATGAAAATCAAATTTCGTCATAATAGGGTAGTTTATTACGGTGAAATATATTTTCCGTAATAAAATGGAAAGAAAAGTAAAAAAAATCCTGATATATACTATTACGAGAAAATTAAATTTTCGTCATAATAGGTTAATTTATTACGATGAAAATAATTTTGCCATAATAAAAAGGAAAGAAAAGCAAGAAAAAAATCATGATATATACCTATTACGATGAAAATTAAATTTCATCGTAATAGGTTAGTTTATTACGACAAAATATATTTTCACCGTAATAAAAAGGAAAAAAAAGTAAAAGAAAAAATCCTGATATATACCTATTACGATGAAATTTATTTCATCGTAATAGGTTATTTTATTATGACGAAAATAGATTTTGCTGTAATAAAAAAAGGAAAGAAAAGTAAAAAAAATCCTTATTACTAGAGGATCTAGCAAAGAAACAAATGTCTTAGTTCATGCGTATCAGATAGATGAACTCAAAAGGGTTAAATTAAGCAGAATAGCAATTGAGTTTCTTGTTCAGCTTGTTTATGAAGTTCCTTATTACCATAACTTCATGTAGCTAGTTGATGTTTAGTATTACAAATGTTCCAAGTTTGTAGTATCACAAAAGTTTCATATTATGATTATCCTTTTTTGACAAAATTTATTATCTTAAACTATTATTATTTCTTTTCCAGAGAGATCATGTTATGAAAGAGGAGCCATCAAGACTTCATCTATAGAATACTTTCATTTTGTTAAAAAGAAGAATCAATGGATTAATGAAAGAGCTGAAGATACTCATGTAAGTTTTATCAGTTAAAAATACAATATTCTTGAATATAATGTTTTATACTAAATATATTGAATTTATTTTTTTTCATTGCAGGCATAGTAGAACCAATCAATGAAGATGTTACTTTTGAGAAGGTTTTAGGTTTTAGATTTGGTTATAAAAGGGGATTGAGTCTACTATCGAAGGGTACATCGAGAACTAGAGGTAGTTCTTTATCTTCTAAAAACTCACAATTAAAGTATAAGCTACATGAGTGTCGAGGGAAACTATATGAGTGCCAAGAGCAATTGAGTCAACATAAGGATATCATCACTTAGCAACAAAAGATCATCGAGGATGACCCCATTTCCTCCATAGTGCCCTTAGTGATATGTATTTTTTTTAATTATATATTTATAAAAACATTGTATATGATGATTTTATTGAAATGAATGAAAAGTTTTATTTATTTTTTTGTAAAAAATTTGAAGAAAAAATCATTCCTAATATCGTTGCTTTAATATATATTAAATTATTGTAACGGTATAAAATAAAAAAATTAAAATTACAAGTTATTATGGTGAATTAATTTTTCCATAATAGCTGCCATTATAGCAAAATTAATTCACCGTAATAGATTATAAGTTATTGTAATAGCTGCGACAAAATTAATTCACCGTAATAGGTTACAAGATATTATGACAAAATTAATTCACTATAATAGGCAGCTGTAATATGTTATTTACTAGGACGAAATTATTTTTGTCATAATAAGTTATTACGACAATAACTTATTACAATAATTTTGGGATGTATTGCTATGAATTAATTTACTAATAAATCATTTTTCTTGTAGTGTTTCATGTATTCAATTTTAGTTTTACTAATCTTAAAACCTTTAAATTATAAAGCCTCACTCCAAATCTCTAGCTTAGCATTTACTCTAGATTTAGTTTTATAGCATTTACTCTAGATTTAGTTTTATCAATTAACACTATATTATATTCAGATAACATACACAATGGAATATCATTTTGAATATATTTGGTTAATTCATTATAATTAATATAAAAAGCTATGGACTTAAGGTAAACATACAGTAAAAACTCACTAGTTTCTTCTATTATTAACAATAGTTATTGCTCTATCATACATATCTTTTATCAATTCTATGTACCTTGGTAACCCCTTTTTTTCTCTAAAACTCACCATATTATTTCTCTAGATACTCTATCATATACTTTTTCTAAATCAATAAAGACCATATGAAGGCCTTTTTACTTTTTTCTATTTTTCTCCATCAATATTTTTAATAAATAAATAGCTTCCATGATCGATCTTTAGGCATAAATATAAATTAATTATTTGACACCAAAGTTTCATCCCCATAATTTCATTTTATGACTCATTAGCTTAATCATCTATAATTTGCACAGTTTTAAATATCTCCTTTATTTTTGTATACGAGTATTAATATCCTTTTTCTCCAATCATCCAACATTCTTTTAGTTACTACAATCCTGTTAAATAAATTGATTAACCATATAGCTCCAATTACTCTTAAAAATTTCCAAACCTCAATAGGATCGCATCTGATCTAAATGCCTTTACATTTTCATTTTACTCAAAGCCTTTTTAACCTCAAGCATTCTAAATCTATGAAAAAATTTATGCTCATTTATTACTCATAAGATATCACATCATTCTATCCTTAAATTTATCAAATTATTTTTATTTAATATTTTTTTAAAATTATTTATTAATTTTTTATATTTTATTTAACAAAATTAATTAATTTTTTAAAAATTTAAAAATAATTTTTTGACATATATTTTCTTTAAATTTTAAATTTTGAAATTAATAAATTTAAAATTTAAATTTAATTATATAAAATTTTAAAAATAAATTTATGTTTTTAAAAAATTAATCTTGTCTTACTTATGGAGCCTTCGAATTTAAATGCTATCATCCAAGAAATTGCCTACAAAAACAAGGTAGTGTTGCACTACAACAAATTCCTGATTTCTCGATGCTAAAAATGTCATTTGCCGACGCTTTAAAGCATCGAAAAATATTCTTCCGATAGGTGGAGACGTTATTTGCCAACGCTTTGGAAGCATCGGAAGAGTGTCACCGATGCTTTAAAGCGTGGGCAAGTTCAATTAGTGTCGCGATATTCTGAAGCTTTAAAGCGTCGGGACGTGCCAAAAAATGCTGACGGTTGCCGATGCTTAAAAGCATTGGCATATTCTATTTTTTAAAAAAATAAAATAAAGAATAGAAAAGTTAAAAAAATTATATTAAACCTGTTATATTTAAACCTATGCAATTAAGATAAAATTTATATTAAACCTGTTATATACAATGCAATCATAACAAAAAAAATCACATTGCACATATTCTTCACATTCAAATTAAAATTTCAAAAATAAATTTTATTACATCAAGAGAGTGTTACAATTTAAAGTTTCAAGAAATTTAAAGATATATGAAATGAAAGATATAAAATAAAAAAAGCTACTGTCAATGATCTACATGAGGAAGGTCGTCACCCTGTCCACAAGGATCTGATGCTCCAGAAGCCTATAAGAAAAATTAACATATTTAATTTACGAAACTGTCAATGAATATTAGACAAATAATTAATTTAATATAAAATATATATTTAATAATATATGTATTTATTATATTTAATATAATAAATAAATATATTATTTATTATAATACAAATAAATATATGTATTTATTACAGTATGCTAAGAGGCAACAGGTTTATAGGTAGTGCTTAGCAAAATTTTTTGAGCTTAATATTCTCCCTGAGCTTCAAATGGATGAAAACATGTTATCCTCAAGCAGGGGATCCAAGAAATTTAAATGCTATCATCCAAGAAATTGCCTACAAAAAGCAAGGTAGCGTTCGGAAGTGTACCAAAGAATTGACCTGCAGGAGGACCAAACAACCTAATGTCGTCGGTTATCGGGCACCGGCATGCTCGGAGGCCGCCGGAGAGGGTCTGGCCAAGGTCCTCATCGGCTGGTCCCATACCATCCATACCTAAAGAGCCGGCTATGATCGAGTCCCACCATCACACTATAGAGCTGAATTTGGGGTTAATGGTCCTCGCAGAAACGATGGAAAAAATAGCGTGGATGGCTAGCAGAGGTCGGGGAAAAGGAGATGTGGTGGCAGAAGAAACTCCAAGGGTTGAGCTCCATGGTGCGGCGGTCCCTCGAAAACGTGGATGGGGCCAACATGTTTAGCAGAGGAGCGAAGGGATATCATATCGGAGGACTTTGTGGCTCTTCAGTTTAACTTTTATATTGTATTGTTATTTCTCCTCAAGAATGTAGTGCCACGAAGGACTAAAGAATTAAATATTTTATTTTGTTGTTATTGTTTAATTTAATGGTCATCCTTCTGTCTGAGGGTTTTTGCATGGTGGAGGGATAAATAATCGAGGTCTATTTTTGCTGCGATGTGAAAGCTATTGTGTTAGAACTTTGGAGCACATAAAGATTTTCTCACTCTTTTTTTTTTAATTACAACTCTTTGCATGCACAATTTTTGTATTGATGCTATTATTCATTTGTTAGCAAGTGGAGATGTTACGAATAGATTGACCCACCCAAATCGACAAGTCCATCATACCAATCTATATCCATAGGGATGTGCGTTTTTTGCTAATTTTTCAACTATAACTCTTTGGATGATATATAATATGATTAGCTTCATTCGGGTTCGACAAATCAGATCACTCCTTCATTTGCTCTAAAGAATTTATATGTCCTACCTCTGGCAAAATTAATCTCTGTCGTTTGTTTCACCCAATCCAAGCGTAAAACCATTCCTGGTTTTTGTAGCGATAATAAATATACGCTACTTCACATCATTACCACCGTGTCCACCTTTGGAGGGATCATACGATAAATTCTTTCTGCTTTCTATGCTCCATGGATCCAAAAAAATATCCAATATATTATAACAAGCTAAGGTTTTTTCTAGAGAACCACATGGTTTTAAAAATTTATCTTATCTTTAATTTTAAATTAAAAATAATATTTTTAAAATTTAAATTTAATAATATTATTAAAAATCCATTCTTGACTCGGGTGCTATTGGGGCTTCGAATCCGGGCTCGACTCCTGGATGGGACTTGCAAGAAAGTCCTCGAGTAGAGGGTGGTTTGGGGGGTGCCCTCTGTGGAAGACCCTCCAACGCCCAAGTCAGTAGAGATTCACAGCAAGCAGACAAATGAGGAGAAGGATCCTCGAGGAAGAGTTCCTCTAAGGGTGGTGCTAGGAGCTTTGTCTGAGCTCTAATGGAGTTTTTCTGAGAGTGAGAGTGAGTGAAAGAGAGGTGTCTTGAGTGTGCAGAATGCCATACCTAAGGAGATCTGAGGCTGTGATATTTATAGGTGATCACCTGATTTCTTGGGTATGTCACAGAGGGTCTGAAAGTTGTTGGGATTTGAAACTGATTCAAATCAGGCTGTTACAGGGCCGGTAGGATTCGTATCCGGTTGGTTAGAGGATCAACGACAAGAAGAGGCTGTTACAGGGCCGGTAGGATCCTATCGGTTGGTTAGAGGATCAACGGCCAGGAAGAGCAGACGGTGCTTCAAGATTCAGCGACTACATAGGCTCTAAGCCATTTTTGGTAGCGTAGGCATGATTTCCTATTTGAAATCTTGTTAATTTAAGTGTATTCCGTAGAGGTGCTTGAGTACCTTGGTCGGGCTGAGGTATAGGAGATGGCTGAATCTGCTGAAGTATGATGAGACTCAATTTATCGAGGTATGGGATAGTTCGGCCTTCTTGAGACACAGAATGGCTTGGCTATCCGAGGTATAACGAGGCCCAGCCTACCGAAGCACAGGATGGTTTGGTGGCAATAGCTCGGCTTGTGGGGGTATGATAATACTCGATCAGCCGAGGTATAATAATAGCTCAGCCAGTTGTTACACAAAAGCAGTTTGGAGGGGGTAGCCTACTCATTGCTGCCTTTCAGATGTGACAGCTATGCGATAGGGTGTATGGGCTAGCCTTAGCCCGATGTCTTGGATTGCACGAACATTAATGCAATGATATTTTTATCCCTCATCACATGCCCCCCCCACTCCCTAAAGTGTAACTTCAGATTTAGGGAGTAGAGTATAGAATATAACTCTACCCAGAAGGATTTGAAAAGGCGCAATGATGGCTCTGAAATTGATGGGCCATCAATTGGCTATCATTATTTGCTGTTGCATGAAGAGGAAACTCTTCGGATTCTGTGAGCGGTGATTGCGGGAGTCTCGCGTGGTAGGGTCTTTGCATTTATGACACCTATTGGGGAAGCCTTAACGCTTAGGGCAACTTTTCAAAGCGCTGTTTGAAGGGGAGAAAGGAGGCCAGGGCGGCGTCCTTCTGCAATACTCTTTCGTTCCTTCCATAGAGACCCTTCTCTTTTCTCCTTTCCCTTTCCACAAATTTGCTTGTGTTCTCCTTGGCTAGGGAACATGAAGGGCCCAAACGATGTGGTTTCAGAGATAACATTGGTGGATCTGGAACGGATACGCTGCCTCTATAGAGTTCCTCAAGATGTCATCCTGTGGCTCCCGAAGGCCGTTGATAGGATAACATCGGAGCCAGGAGCTGGAGTGTTCTGCTACAAGGAAGTTTAAGGGCAGGCCTTAGGTTTCCTCTTCATCCGCTGGTGCAGGAGATGATGAGGTTTTATAACATATGTCCCACCATGGTAGCTCCAAATAGTTGGTGCAATCTCATCGGATTTATCTCGATGTGCATTCGTGTTGGGGTAACTGCAACCCTTCCAATATTCCGGGTATGCTACAACTAGTTTCTGGGAGGGCCTCTGAGTGGCCTTACATTGGCCCCCAAAATCTTTTAAGATGATCACAGATAATCCGTCGTCGATAAAAGAGTGGAAGTCCCGATTTTTTGTGGTTGAAGGAAATATCGGCTCGGATTTTCCTCGGGTGTGGGAGCGTTATGTGAAGGATCCAGAGGCGCACCTAGAGTTATCCGAGCAGGAGAAGAAGGATTTGATCACCTTGCGTAGCAGTCAAGTACTTCCAGTCAGCGCCCTTCTATCAGAGGATGCCCTTTTTGTTGCTAGATTGAGTCCTATCAACCCTCGTGGTAAGCCTTATTTTGCAATCAATGTGCTAAGGTAATTTTAATTTTGACTTTTGCATGATTTAATCGATGAATCGCATTATGCCCGCAGCCGAATGGTCAGCATTTGTAGGTCAAATGAGAGAGGAACTGGGCAAACACCATAGAAGGTCCAGTTCCAGCGATAAGTATAGGGCCAAGAAGAGGTCCCGCCACTCTGGCTCCCATTCTAGGGGGCCCAGGAAGGATGGCACTGGCCGCCATCCCTCGCCGCCGCAGGATGAAAGTGTTGAAGTACCAAACCTTCGGTGCCGGAGGAAGGTCTGTTATTGGGGGAAGATCAGGTTGCCACGGGGATTCTAGAGGAGGCTATCGGGGTCTCCCCCCACAGATAGTTGTTTTGTCAGATGATGGCGAGGGAGTAGCGCCAGCTCATTCGGTGATCCCCGTGGTTGGGGTTGCTCGGTCTTCTCCATTGGAGGCCGGCAGCCCTGAAATGTCATAGGTAGACGTGGGAAAGACCCATGCTTCAATCGAGGTGGGAGAAATGGTTGTGGCTGCCGAAGCTCAGTCTGGGCTACCCATTGGAGAGTTGGCGGAGACCGAAGGGGAAATCAAACCGGTTGAACTGGTGATCGAGCTTCGCATAACATCTCCCGTTGGAAGGCCCTCCGCTGAAGCACTGGAGGCCCCAAGAGAAACTGAGGCTCCAAAGGAGTCCACTGGGGGCGAAGAAATGTTTGAAGAGGAAGGGGGATCACCGAGCGAAGGGAATGTCTAAGTTGGGGAGTGGACTTTCTCTCACACAACCCGAAGGTGGATGACATGTTTGCTGCCTTAATGCGGTCTGTGTTCCATAGGGGAGAGAGTTCCTCGGTGGGAGGATATGATTCGGTGGATCTCGTTGATGTGGCCTTCAGGTATACTGGGGTGCCGAATGAAACCTTCCTCCTCACCGAGATCGATAACCTTGCCCTCACGAAGATTGCATCAGATTATGCTTCTCGAGTAAGTCGTTATACCGAAACAAAAGTTTTACTCGGTTAGTTCGGCCACATTTTCTCACATGCAATTTTTCCGCAGAATGCTTTGATTATGAGGGCGTTAAAATGGCTTTTGCACTTGGCCATCGGAGTTTGGGCTCAAGCCCGGAGAGAAATCAATTGCCTCAAGGAGAGGGTGGACTCGACAACCACTCTTTCCTGATCCTTGGAGACCTCCCAAAAGGAGCTTGAGAGGATGGGTAAGTCTCTTTCGGCTGCAAGAGAGAGGGCCACTTAGCTTGCTGTACAGGTCAATGAGCTTCAGGGCTTCCGTGAGCAATCAGACAAGGCCCGTTTGGAGCTGTCGCGAATTCAATCTCAGCATGCGAGGAGATAGAGAATATGCGGAAATGCTTCGACAATAGGTAATGAGATGAGGGCTAGGGCAGATAAAAGGCTTGCTGATGAGGAACGCATGTTCCGAGGGCAGCAGGAACAAATTGCTGACTTAAGTAGGAAATTGGGCGATAGTGAAGATCGTGTTAAATGGCAGCAAGGTCAAATTGCCAAGTTGACTGCCAACCTTGCCCAGTCTTGCCTGGAGAATGAGGGTAAACAATCGCGGATTCATAGTCTTAAGATTAGGCTCCAGCAGGTGGAGATGGACAAGTCAAAGGCTCTCGATGAGGTTCGTGGGTTGAACATGAAAATGACTCAATGGGAGGAAGAGGTATGTTATCTCCTACTATTTTTTATTTTGGCTTTTCGAGTTTTGCCTTACTCGGCCCTTTGCCTGTAGGTGAGCAAAATGGGGCTTGAGTTTCAGGAGCAGCTGAGGACCTTCGGAGAGGAAATGGCCTTGAGCCATCGAAGGAACTCCGAACTAGAGAAGCAATTGGCTGAAGCAAACGCATGGACCTCCTTGGCGGTGGAGGAATACAAAAACTCTGCTCAATTTATCGAGGAGCATAGGGCGGCCTATGCCAATGAGTTTTGGTTTGGCGAGGAGGAGACGCAAGCTAAAATCTCTCAGGCCTATCCCGAGTTGGACTTGTCTTTTCTAGAAGCCGAGCATTATGAGAATCGTACCCCGGGGACCGAGGAAACCGAGTATGAGGAGATATCGGATGTTGATCTTGAGGCTATTTTGGGCGTTGACACGGTTGCCGAGGTATCTCAACGAAGCACTTTCGAAGAGGGAAAACCGAGTCATGCCTCCCTAGATGCTGCTATAGGAGACGCTGGGTCTGACCCTAAACCTTGATTTTCCAGGGCTATCATATGTATTTTCTACTTCTTTTCTTTTGTAGTTCGATTAATAATCAATAAATGAATCTTTTATTTTCACCTTGTCGCCTTGGCTGTTATCTTTTCTTAAGCAATTGATTATGTGCGTTCGGTGATTTTCCCTTCTGCCTACAACAACCCATATCCCACAACTAGGTTTCCTTTGGCATCTTTTAATCAGGCGCCCTACTCAGTCGACTCTAGGCCGAATTCACCGAGGAATGTCCTTTTGGGCTTATTTGAAATAGCTCGTCCTAATAGGAGTTGGGATAACTTGGCTAGGGTCAAGGTAAAGTAAATGATTTGTCTGGGCTGAAGAAAAGGTGCCTCGGGCCGAGGTTCTTTAGTCCGAAGCGCAGGTTTGGGCGTAGGGAATATAGCTTTAGGTGACATGATCCGAACGGAGGAAGTTTGGTCCCGAGAAAGGGGGCACATCCCGAGCGCCTCAATGTTATTAATGATCCTCTTCGATGAGAGGGCGGAACTCTTCGTTTTCTGTGAGCACCTATTGAGGCAGTGATACGTGGCGTGTTTCGCGGTAATAGTGTTGGAATTGATGGCCCGGGCGATCAGGATACTCGCCAGAGTAGTTTAAAAATGGATGGGGGAATGCCATCGTTAATTACCTTTTCAACTAATCTTCCAAAATTTTTGGATACTAAGATGGCTTCTGGAGGTGAGGGGCGATCGACTGAAGCTCTAAGTAGCGGTGTCAATGGCCTGGGGGGCCCCATATGAGCCGCACTACGGTAACCGTTGATGGGAAGGTCTTGGCGTCACTGTTCGTAGACCGCGAGTACTCTAGAGGGCAGCCGAGCAATACCTGGATATTTCATGAGATAGAATGAGCTCCTTCATCTGGCCAACAGTCGGCTGGAGGGGCAAGTAGCATCCCTCCAGTGACAGATTGTCAAGTTAGCTCTGCGGCGTGGGGGGAGCTTGGCAGCGCCTGAAGAAGATGGAAAGCCCCAGTGAGGGCTCATGTACTTTTTTGCTTTTTTACAATGAATGGAATAGAGACTTTCAGCAACCTTTGTATCTGGTGCTATCCTTGAAACGTTCATTCTCGTTATGTCAGATACACGAATGAGACATTCCTTGAGGGATCTTTGGAGATCCTAGCGAGACTAGGGTATTGTGTCCCCGTTTTAGCTGAGGTAAGGGGAACTTCATAAGTTCTAGTCGAGTGTAGTATATCGCTCGGTTTTGCCGAAACATAACGAGTTCCCGTTAGCACCGGGGTGAGAGTTGCTATCTTGGTTTGGATCGGGGGATAAGGGAATGTTCGGTTTTTCCCAAAATAAGGAGACTATCTCGGCTTTGAGCGATGTCTCGTTTAGGCCAAAATAGCAGATGGCTCGGCTTCAGGCCGAAGCATAGAATAGTTCAGCTAGATCCCCGATAAGTGTCTTGGTCAAAACCGAGGTCAGGCAGATAGTTCTGTCAATCCGAAACAGGAAATGGTTCTACATGATATGGCCGAAAACCGTGCGAGTACCTTGACGGACGGTCCATTCTATGAGAAATTATTTCATTTTCTGCCTGGGCTGATGAGGTGGATTTGTGATTCACCAAAGATGCTTTGTTTTTTGCGTAAGGCATTTATCATGTTGGCCTTTTCCAACATGGGTCTTTTTAACGTACAAGGTAAGCATTCAATCGCCATTGGAGGGCGTCGTATTCACAAGGTAATTTCCTAGGCCTATCCGTATCCCAAGGTTCGATGGATATTTTTACATTTAAGGCTCTTGATTCGAGGTCAGAGGGAAATCTTTTGTCTTGTATCATGGCCTGGGAAATGCATTCGGCGCGCTTTGGAAAGTGCTCTTTTACCTTGAACTATCACGTGGTAGCGGGGCCAGGGCATTTTGAATCTCGGGGTTTTCTGCTTTAATGGCTGCCCCTGGTCCGTTTGCCTATAAAATGGGGAGAGCGGGCCATGTTAGGCTATCTCCCAAGACTTTCTTTGACTGGCAAGGGTTTTCATGGCGTTTGTTTCATTAAAGTTGAAAGTGGAGAGTTCGAGCCTTCTTTTTGAAGGCTGGCTCACCCCAGATAGCTGGGGTGATGGAGAAGCTGCTAAAGAGAGACCAGTCCTCAAGGGAGGAATTCCCGGAGGTCATATGAAGCGCGCACAGGAGGACCGCAGAGGTCATATGGGGAGCGCACGTATGCGCTTCCTGTGTGTCCTTTATCACTTGCCATGGGGACCACTGGAAATGCAAGGCATATGTATCCCCCATGACTAATATGGATTTCGCCTCCTCCCTTGATTTGGATTCCTCAGCTTATCCGCTTGAGGAATCTGTTACTACGTAAAGAGGGAGGAGGGTTGTGTCGGTCTGCTTGTCCCCTGCTTATGTTGTTGTGCAGTGGCTGGCAGTCCAGCACTCCGCTTGGGGGATGCTTCCTCAGCATCGGTATCCATAGGTCTTTACCCCATTTTGGATCCCTTAATTCATCCAGGGGACCCATGGATGGCCAGTTTTGCTCTTTGGCATTAACTAGTGGTTCAGCCGAGCTGTCTGGTTTCTCTGATTTCTTGGGTTAAATGCCAGAACATCATTATTAACCGAAGCTTATCGAAGTTGCTCGGTCGAGCTTTTTATTTGTTTCCTATGCCATGATGCACTTGTAATACCTCTCAAGAGGTTGTAATTTCCATTAATAAAGAAAGTATTTTCTTTCCTTTTAAATACTTATGTCTTTTCTAGCATGGTTGTATTGAGAGTTTTCCTACACTTTCCGTAGTGTATTTTACTTGTTTCCAGTAGCGATTTTAGCTACTTTGCTTTGGCTGATCATTTTAGCGATATTTGGTCTTCTGTGGAGGAAGTAGTCACCTCTGTTTAGGTCAGAGGGAAGCCTGGGCGGCCTTGGCCACATTCAAGGAATAAATCGCATGATATTACTAATGGGCAGGAAGAAGTCACTTACCTCTACCGAAGTTCGGAGACTGCTTGGAGATCACTTGGTTTGGCCAGGGCTTACGAGCTGCCCGAGTCCGACCGAGGTTTACGAGATAAGTAAGATACTTCAGCCAGCAATAGAGTGTCTTGGTTCGGCTCTGTCTGAGGCAAGAGGTCGGTTCTTTTTTCGACCAAGGTGATGGAAGAGGCTTATGACTTGTCAGAGAATGCCTCATTTTCTTTCTTGAACATTTAATTCTTTGGCCGTTTCCCATGCAGGGTTATTTTGCGCACGCGCCAAGCAATCGATCATTACTGGATGACGTTGCTTCATCAGAGGATTCCCAAGATATATTGTATTTCGAGGATTTGTGGGCGATTCGGGGCATTTAAGGCTCTCGATTCGAGATTAGAAAATGATTTTCTGCCTTCTGCCCGTGACTGAAAAATGCGCTTAGTGCGTCTCGAGACACGATTTCTCGCTTTCCTGGACGTCGCGTGGCCTCATGGGCCGAGGCTTCGGCCGAGGCTTTATATAATGCGTCACTCGGTGTTACCGAGCCTTCAAATAATAATATCACTCGATGTTGCTAAGCCTTCAAATAATAATATTACTCGGTGTTGCCGAGCCTTTAGAAATGTATCACTCGGTTGTAGCCGAGGCTTCGGAAATGTATCACTCGGTTGTAGTTGAGGCTTCAAGATTATATTTTACTTGGCGCTGCCAACGTACGAAGTCCTCCTAGCCCAGCTGGGATATATTTTACTTGGCGCGGCCAAGGTCCGGAGATCACTCGGCCTGATCGAGGATTTATAAAGATTATATTTTTACTTGGCACTGCCAAGGTACGGAGTCCTCCCAGCCCAGCTGGGATATATTTTACTTGGCGCGGCCAAGGTTCGGAAATCACTCAGCCCAACCGAGGATTTATAAAGATTATATTTTACTTGACGCTGCCAAGGTACGGAGTCCTCCCAGCCTAGCTGGGATATATTTTACTTGGCACGACCAAGGTACGGAGTCCTCCCGGCCCAGCTGGGATATATTTTACTTGGCACGGCCAAGGTCCGGAGATCACTCGGTCCGACCGAGGATTTTTATGACTTGCTTCTCATTCTAGCTTTCAAGGAGAGTTATAAGAATTTTGCAGGCCTTTTAAAAACCAAACTTAATTCAATGAACAAAAAATGGGATTAGCAAGAGCGTACTTTTATTAATGATATGCACGGAGATTATCCGAGTTCCATGTTCAAGGAATAGATTTCCCACTTAGCTCTTGGAGTTTATAGGTACCGGGCCCGACGACTTCCGCCACTTGATAGGGGCCTTCCTAGTTCGGAGACAGCTTTCCTTGTTCCGCTGGTTTGGAGACAGATGCCTTTTAGAGGACAAGATCGCCGGGGGAGAAAGATTTCCCCTTGACTCTGGAGGCATGATAGCGAGCCACTCTCTACTGGTAGGCAGCTACTCTGATCCGTGCTTTCTCTCTGATCTCCTCTCGTAGGTCGAGGTTGGCGTGGAGTTGCTCATCATTAGACTCCTCCGAATAACCTTCCACGTGAGGGGAAGGGAGCCCAACCTCCACAGGAATAACAGCTTCCATGCCAAAGGTCATTTTGAAAGGAGTTTGGCTCGTGGGCATCCTCTCGGTTGTTCGGAAAGCCCATAGCACGTGGTGAAGCTCTTCCACCCACTTGTCTTGTGCTCGATTAAGACGAGCCTTGATTCCCTGCAAGAGGGTTCGGTTGGTTACCTCGGCTTCTCCATTAGCTTGGGGATGTCCCACCGATGTGAGGCAATGAATGATGCCATGATCCTCGCAGAATTCTCGAAACTTGGGATTATCAAATTGCTTCCCATTGTCGGTGATGATTGTGTGGAGAAGACCAACTGATAAATGATGGACCTCTAGATAAAATCTTTAGCCCGAGCCTCGGTGATCTGGGAGACTGCTTCGGCTTCAATCCATTTGGTGAAGTAATCAATCACAACAAATAAGAACTTCCTTTGTCCCGTTGCAAGGGGAAAAGGACCGAGGATATCCATTCCCCACTTGGCAACGGGCCAGGGGGATGATATAGTGGTCAAGTGAGTAGAAGGGAGTCTTTGGAGGTTAGAATGTCGTTGACATGAATCGCAGGCTCGGACAAGGTCATTGGCATCTTCTGCATAGTCAGCCAATAGTATCCTTGGCGAAGTATCTTATGGCACAAAGCTCTGCTGCCGAGGTGGTTGCCGCATATGCCTTCATGAACCTCCTGAAGAGCATAATCAGCCTTCGAAGGTTGGAGGCATTTAAGCAGAGGCATAGAGAAGGATCGTTTGTATAGCCGATCATCAATCAAGACATAATGGGAGGATTGCATATTCAGTTTCCTTTCTTCTTTTCGGTCGGCAGGTAGTAGCCCTTCTTTGAGATATTTATATATGGGATCCGTCCAAGATGGCTCGGTGTCGACTTGCATCATCTGATTAGAATCAGTGATGCTGGATTTCTCCAGGACCTCCAAATGAAATTTTTGCTCAAGGTCCATTGAGTTCGCAGTCGCTAGGCAAGATAAGAGGTCGGCGCATGCATTTCCTGCCCTTGGTATCCGAATAATTTCAAATTCAATGAAATGAGATAACAAATCACACACCTTTTGCAAATACCGAACCATATTCGGCTCTCGGGCTTCGAATTCTCCTCGTACTTGGCCTGCCACTAACTGGGAGTCAGTATAAGCATTTAGCTTCTCGACTTTGAGCTCCCGAGCGATGCGGAGTCCAGCAATTAGGGCCTCATACTCTACTTCATTGTTGGAAGTTGGGAAGGAGAAACATATGCCATACTCGAATGTCGCCCCTTCTACACTAGTGATGACAATACCCACGCTAGAGCCGCTCGCACTGGAGGATCCATTGGCGTGAAGTAACCACGGAGCATTGAGCTTCGGTTGTTCAGGGGAACCTGAGGTAGAGCCATCCTCGGTATGGTACACTCTAGGAGGAAATCTGCCAGGACTTGGGCTTTAATGGTTGGACGAGGATAATATTGAATGTCGTGCTCGCTCAGCTCCACAACCCACTTGGTCATCCTTCTCGAGGCCTTCGGGCGATGGATGATAGATCGATGGGTTGGTCGGTCAGAACCGCCATGGCATGCGCCTGAAAATATGGCCACAGTTTTTGGACTATGTCACCAGGGCCAAGACCACATTCTCGACCCGGGTATACTTGTCTCGGCATCCCTGAGCAAATTGCTGACATAATAGATCGGCCTCTGAACCTTGTTATCCTTCTGACCAGCACTGAGCCAATGGCACTCTCAGAAACCGCCAAATACAAACTCAGCGTCTCTCCTTGCTTCGGACTACTAAGGAGAGGTGGTGAGCTGAGGTATCTTTTAAGATCTTTGAAGGACTTTGGCAATCAAGGTCCATTGAAAATTCTTCGCCGATCAAGAGCTTTGAAGAAGGGGAGGCATTTCTCGACCGATCGAGCAATGAAGCGGCTGAGGGCCGCTATCCTCCCAGTGAGACGCTGCACTTCCTTGATTGATACCGGAGGGATCATTTGCTGCAGGGCTTGGATCTTTTGGGGGTTTGCTTCAATTCCCCACTGTGAAACCATGAAGCCCAGGAACTTGCTGGAATTAACTCCGAAGGCACATTTAGTTGGATTGAGCTTCATATGGTACTTTGGGAGCATTGCGAAGCTTTCCGCAAGGTCCTTCACATGATGGGGCACCTCATTGCTCTTTACCAGCATATCATCAACATACACCTCCATGTTTTGACCGATTTGCTCCTTAAGATTTTGTTGACCAGCCTTTGGTAGGTGGCACCTGCATTTTTCAGACCAAAAGGCATAACTCGGTAGCAATAGATACCTCGGTCGGTGATGAAGGCTATCTTTTCCTTATCTTCGGGTGCCATTCGGATTTGGTTGTACCCCGAATAGGCATCCATGAAAGTCAGCATCTGATGGCTCGATATCGCACCTACGAGTTGGTCAATCCGAGGAAGAGGGAAACTGTCCTTCGGGCAAGCTTTATTGAGGTCGGTGAAGTCGATGCAAATCCTCCACTTTCCATTCGACTTTTTCACCATGACGATATTTGCCAACCAGTCGGGGTAATTACCTCCCGAATAAAGTTGGCTTTGATGAGCTTGTCCACCTCTTCCTCGATAGCTTTCTAACGCTCTGGGGCAAAGCTTCTTTTCTTCTGTTTGACTGGTCGAAATGTCCCATCCACGCTGAGGTGATGGACTAAGACATCTGGACTAATCCCTGGCTATCTGAGGCAGACCAAGCGAACACATCGGCATTCCCCCGAAGGAAATTGATTAAGTCTTGCCAAAGCTTTTCCTTTAGCTATGACCCAATCTTTATGGTTCGGTCGGGCCGAGCTTCATCCAGCGGCACTTCCTTCAGTTCCTCGGCTGATTCTCCTCGCTACTCAGCAAAGTCTTCACGAGCATCTAGCCCATCCACCTCGGGCTTCCTGGACTGTAAGTCAGCGATAAAGCAATGCCGAGCAATAATCTGGCTACCCTGAACAACCCCTACTCCCCATTCAGTGAGGAATTTTGGCAAGATGGGGAATAGAAATGATGGCCTTAAGGGATATCTGCCCCAGCCTACCGAGGATGGCATTGTAGGAGGGCCGAAGCTTAGTCACAAGGAAATTCATGAGTAGTAGCTACACGAGGCCAGGTGCTGGCTCGGACCATCAGAGTAATGACTCCCTCAGGGGTTATAGGATCGCCCTTGAAACCCACCAAAGTGGATTCCATGGCTCGTAGGTTTTCTCCTGGAATTTCAGTCTCACAAAGGCATCGAAGTACAAAACATTAACGGAGCTTCCGCTATCAATCAAAATGTGGTGTACATCGTAGTTGTTCATACTCAAAGATACAACTAGAGCATCATCGTGGGGGTGCTATACCTCCCAGGTCTTCATCAGAGAAAGCAAGCTCATCGATTCGAGCCTTCTTCTACAGATTTTCCTCCTCACTCGGCACAGATGATGGAGAGTCGATCGCCGCTATCATGTTGATATTGCCAATGACTGGGGGATTTGGCGGAGGAAGCTGGCGAGGTTCAAGTTGACACCTCCCTCATTCGCTGGCTTAGGTGGCCCTTTGAATCGGTCTAATCTGCCCCACCGGATTAGACGCTCGATTTCATTTTGGAGCTGCCAGCATTCTTCGGTATCATGCCTATGGTCTTGATGGAAGCGACAGTACTTGGTCATGTCCCTTCGGACCCCGTTACCTCGGAGGGGAGGAGGTCGAGGAATCTGGCAGAATCTGAATCCATCAGAATCTGTGCCCTCGGCACAGTGAGAGGGGTATAGCGGTCGAACCTTCAAGCTGAGCTCTGAGTCCAGTCTTGAGGCGGCAGCAGAGGGGCTCTGTGGCGGCGAGGTGGGCTTGCGCGGTGATAGGCTCGATGCTTGTCAGAACTTTTCACCTCCTTCTTCTTCTTCTGCTCGGACTAAGCCGACCTTCTCGACTCCTCACTCTGGCGTACTTGTCTGCCAGAGACATCATGTCCAAAGGCTCTTCGGTAGTTGACCTCCAGAGCCAAATAAAAGTCTCTCGCCTTTGATACCCCTCCAGCCAAGGCGGACATGGCCACCTCATGATTGAGGTGGTCGACTTCTAGCAGGGCATATTGAAACGGCCGAGGTAGTTCTTCAGGGATTCCCCCTCTTTTCTTAACTTCCAAAGGGAATCAGATCTCCGCTGGTGACGATGGCTGCTGATGAACTGGCTGATAAATAACAGCTCAGCTCGTCAAAAGAATCAATAGAACCTGGCTTCAGGCTGTTGAACCAGGTTCGAGCAGACCCTCTAAGGGTAGAGGGGAAAGCACGGCATAGAATTGCATCTGACGCTCCATGGAACATCATGATGGACTTGAAGGTGCAGAGGTGGTCATCGGGATCAGTAGATCCATGGTAGGGCTTGATGAAGGGAGTTGACATGAGGGGGAATCACTTCCCTTATGATCCTCTCGGTGAAGGGGATGCCCTGATCCGTCTTCGGCTGGACAGAGGAGCCTGCCTGATGGAGTCTAACTCCTGACGTCGTTCCCATCGCATCTCCTGCATCTACTGCCTGATTCCTTCATTCAGAGTGACAGGAGGGATCGGGTGATGGGATGGCGGCAGCGGTGTCGAATCTTGGGAAGACACCGGGGAGTGGAGCGAGCCCGATGGGGCATTGGCTTCGCCCTTGCAGGTCGGTGAAGGTAATCCGCTGCCCCGAGCGGATTAGAGGGAAGAGTTACTGGAGGAATGGGGGCGGCCTCTTCTTCATGAAGTGGCAGAATGGAGCTACCGAGTGGGAAACCCTTTGAGCTCCTTGAACAAGCTGGGTCAGGGCCTAGACCTGCTGAACCAGAGCGACGAACTGGTCCAGGGTCACTTCCGGAGCTGACGGTGAAGGGGTTTCAGCTAATGGCAGTAGCAAGGGCTCCGCATCGTTGGTTGGATCAGGCCTCTGAGATGCAGCCTGATCCTGAGCCTCTGAGGCGGCTCTCTTCCGGTTGGCCATTAGAGGATTTTTCTTTCGATCTGGATCCTTGTCTCCTAGAATACAAGTTTATGGGACTTGTGGCCCTTCCTCTAGCGCTAGTTTGTTGCTGCAAAAATCTGTTCTCGACTCGAGTGCTGTTGGGGCTTCGAATCTGGGCTTGACTTCTGCTGGGATCTGCAAAATAGTCCTCGAGCAGAGGGTGGTTTGGGGGGGTGCCCCCTGCGGAAGACCCTCGACACCCAAGTCAGTAGATTCACAGCAAGCAGACAAATGAGGAGAAGGATCCACGAGGAAGAGTTCCTCTAGGGGTGGTGCTAGGAGCTTTGTCTGAGTTCTAATGAGTTTTTCTGAGAGTGAGAGTGAGTGAAAGAGAGGTGTCTTGAGTGTGCAGAATGCCATACCTAGGGGATCTGAGGCTGTGATATTTATAGGTGATCACCTGATTCCTTGGGCACGTCACAGAGGGTCTGAAAGTTGTTGAGATTTGAAACTGATTCGAATCAGGCTGTTACAGGGCCGGTAGGATCCATATCTGGTTGGTTAGAGGATCAACGGTCAGGAGAGGCTGTTACAGGGCCGATAGGATCCGTATCCGGTTGGTTAGAGGATTAACGGCCAGGAAGAGCAGACGGTGCTTCAAGATTCAGCGACTACATAGGCTCTAAGCCATTTTGGTAGCGTAGGCATGATTTCCTATTTGAAATCTTATTAATTTAAGTGTATTCTGCAGAGGCGCTTGAGTACCTCGGTTGGGCCGAGGTATAGGAGATGGTTGAAATTGCTGAAGTATGATGAGACTCAATTTACCGAGGTATGGGATAGTTCGGCCTTCTTGAGACACAGAATGGCTCGGCTATCTGAGGTATAACGAGGCCCGGCCTACCAAAGCGTAGGATGGTTCGGTGGCGATAGCTCGGCCTGTGGGGGTATGATAATAGCTCGATCAGCCGAGGTATAATAATAGCTCGGCCAGCTGTTACACAAAGCAGTTTGGAGGGGGTAGCCTACTCATTGTTGCCTTTCGGATGTGACAGCTATGCGATAGGGTGTATGGGCTAGCCTTAGCCCGATGTCTTGGATTGCACGAACCTTAATGTAATGATATTTTTACCCCTCATCAAATATAAACTTAGAAAAGGTATATAGTATTATTTTCATATTAATGTAATACAATTAAATATTGATCATACGATTATATTATAATAACATAACATAATTATGATAATATAATATAGTATAATGATTTTATATTTTAAAAATTATATTATAATTTAATTTTGCATATTATAATAGTAAATAATAATAAACTATTATTATTGTGGTTGTAAAATATATGAAGATTTTGATGTTATATATAATAATGATCTAGGACTCTAGTAGCACATCAAATAGGTTAGTCATGGTTATCTAAAAATTTTTACATAGCACACTAAACATTGTATTGTTAAATTATCAAAGACAAGATCACCAGATTAACAAATGCCGTTCTAGTACATAATACTCTAGGTCATGTAAGAATAATTGCCACGAGTCACAAACTGTCTTTTAATAAATTTAAAAATAAGTTAAAGAATTCCCATACTTTCTTAAGCTGAACAAGCATATAATATCCAAGAGATTCCACCAAATCAAATCAATATCTACTAGCAAAATTAAGAATTTAACAAGCATATAACATCATATATCCAAGAGATTCTACCAAATTAAATCGATATCTATCAGAAAAGTTCAGAATTTAACAAGCATGTAACATTAGATATCCAAGAGATTCCACCAAATCAAATCGATATCTATCCGCTTTATTTATTATAACCACACGGAAGTTCAAAGGATAACTCATTTTCTCTTGGCAAAAGGCTCTCTATTAAATATATTCATAAAATCCACTTTTTGAGCCTTCAAATTTAAAGGTTCATGCCACCCATACCTAAAGAGTCCCGCGATAATGCCTAAGTCTACGGGCCAATTAATCCATTAGTGGATCAAAATTATGTGACTAAAAATTAGAATGAAAGTTAATTGATGGCAAATGAACTTGAGTTATAAGCATATAATACTTTCTTTTTCATCCAATGTGAGTGTTACAATCTCTCCTTCTTATAATAACACTTTTTTTTCATTGAATATTTTTAAAATGTTACAATCTTCTCTCCTTATAATGTAACATTCATATAGCATGCCATAAGCTAGCTAGAATCTACTTCCAAACTAAGTTGTATGCCACAAGTTATCTAGAATCTACCTAGAATTGAATCATTGGTGCTGTAATGGTAGCTTCATGCATGGCGGAATTCTATCACCATTTCATAAGTAATTCTTTTTTATGCCCACTAACTTTCATACACTCACATCTACTTTGATACTATTATAATTTGTAACGCCTCAAACCTATTGCTAATCCAATTAACCTATTAACGAGCCAAAACCATATGACCCAAAAACTCGAGTACATTCACATACTTATGTTGGCTTTGATACCATTTGCAACGCTTCAAGTTCATCTGCTAAACTAATTACCTTATTAGTGTATCGAACCTACGTGATCCAAAAATTTGAATAAAAATTAATTAATAAAAAATAAATTTGAGTTATAAATATATAAATTTTTTTAATTTGAAACTATTTTAGGGACGTTGCACTGCCACTAAAAGGGCTTTTCCCATCGCTATGACATCCCGAGAGGAGGACGACGGGGCCCATGCTCGCAAGGAAAGAAGTACTGTGCACGTGGGACAACATCAGGGACCATGTGGTAGAGACGGTGAAGCACAACAATTCTAGAATGAAACATGCACTATTTTGTGCCCTTCGGTTCACTTTCTGTATTTAAGATTCTCCCCAAGACTCCAGTGCACAAGGGGCTTTAAGCAATAAAGCGGCACTAAGCATTTTATTTTGTTCTTAATG
>UESW01001504.1:959249-991169 GCA_900491605.1 Calamus simplicifolius
TGTTTTGCAGAGGAGCGAAGGGCTACAGACGCGGGCCAAGATGAAGGACTACTTGGCAGAGCTGATGAAGCTCAGAGAACAGCAATTCTAGAGCGAAACTTGCGTTATTTTGTGCTTCTCAATTTACTTTTTTGTATTTTTGTTTCTCCTCAAGAATGTAGCGCTGCGAAGGGCTTAAGGATTAAACATTTTATTTTGTTGTTTTAATGTGTGAGGGTTTTTAATTGTTGGCTGATATCATATCGGAGGAATAAATAATCGAGGTCTATTTTAGCTGCGACGTGAAACGTATTCGGTTAGGACTTCGGAACATCATTAAGATTTCTTTTTTTTTAAAAAAAAAATTACAACTCTTTGCATAATTTTCATATTCACATCATTTTGACGTTATTACCTGTTTTTTTAGCGAGCGGAGACGTTATGTTTAGATTGACTCAATTAAACCTCAAAAGTCCACTCACCCAAATTTACAAGACAAGACCTTCGTAGCAATGTGTCTTTTTGCCAATTTTTTAACTACTCTTTAGGTGCTATGGATGCATGTATAGGAGGAGGTCGATGCCATCCATACATTAGTATCAAATTTTTAACAGGACAGATAATATGATTAGCTTAATTCGACAAATTAGATCACACCTTCACATATGACAAGCAATTTATATTTCCTACCGATGGAGTCCGGCAAAATTAGTCTCTGTGTCCCATTTTTTCCACCCAAACCAACCATAAAACCCGTCATAAATTTCCGGTCTTCGGTATAACAAATGTACATATGAATTCCACCATCTCTTAACCTCTCCTGATCTAAATGTGATGATGATTAAACCTGGTTTAAATTAATCAAACCCATTTAATTAAACCTAAAAGTAGGGGGTTACTTTTTGGGATGGGATTCACAGTGACATTTCATGTAAAAAATTGTGCTCTCACCTATGTTTGGATCTTTGGAGGGAAAGAAAGGGAAAAGGGAAAAGTAAAAAAAGTAAAGGCATGAAAGAAGAAGGAAGGGAAACGAAGGGTTGTTCTCTTGTTTGGAAAGGATGAAAGGGAAAGGAAGGGTAATATCAATTATATTGTTTGGATAGAGAGGAGAGAAAGGAAGGAAAAAAGTTATGTGACAATTATAACCTTGAGAATAGGGAATGAACAATAAGAATGAAAGAATGAATAATAAAAAATGATGAAATATTTTGGTCTTTTGAAAAAATATGACTTAAACATGTTCCTTTCCCAAATTTATTCTTGTTGAGAGAAAAAAGGGGAACCAGTTACTTTCATTCCCTTTCCCCATCTCTTTAACCCTTCTCCCAAATAAAATAATTTATGACCTTTCCCTTTGCTCCATTCACCCCCCTCTGCTTCATTCACCCCAATCCAAACAGACCCTAAAACCATCTTCTATTCTTAGGAAAATTCTAGAACCAAATCCTAACAGATTAATCTCGTAATGATGCCTCGAATAAAAAGGGGATTTTGAGGATTCATCACCTATAAATAGCTTGAAATTAGCTGACAAACCCTCTTCTCTCTCCTACTCCTACTCCGAGTCCTACCTTTCTTATTTTCTGATATGGAGTTGGCCGACGATCGATGTTGGTAGGTGGTGGGAACCGCTGGTTTTCGTTTGGCCGCGATTCTCATTTCAGCCACCAAGATGAACACCGGCGACCCATTTTTCCGGAGTTGGATGCTGCCTTTGATGGTCAGTAATGGAGGTCGAGAAGATCAGACATGGCTGATCCTGGGTAGCGTTTGAGAGATTGGAAGTCGGGCAAGGGAAACTGTCGATCGGGATCTGGGTTGTGGATCTCCTTTCCCGCCGAGTGATGAATCAATTTCATCGTGCCTTGGTTGGTCGTCGGCCGGACTCATTGTCTCTAGGGGAGGCCGTTCCCGCAGCTGTCGCTTGAGCCAAATTTGGCCCTTGGTCAACGGGAGGAAGAAGACAATAATGTCTTCTTGGTTGGTTCGGCTGGGCTGGGTGAGGAGATGGGCCGACTGAGCTATTGGGTCGGCTGAGCTAATGGGCTGGGTCGAGCTGATGAGTAGAAGGAAAAGTCTTTGTACACTACGTTCGGTACAGCAAATCTATGTGGGCTACACTGTCTCTCTTATTGGTCCATGTGAATCCCACATGGCCTGACGTTGCGGGACAGGATAGCAGTGATACGATGTTACGTTTTGATCATGACGTCCATTAAAAGAGCTTCTGCAGTACGTGCACGTAAGGCAAAGGACTATTTTACCCTCCAAAAGAGACCTTGGAAAAGGATAATTGGGCTTTTCTTCTTATTTTTTTTTCAAAGGAAGGCGGGTGTCGTTTCTTCTGTTCCGGATGTTGTTTCTTCTACTTATTAACACATGTACTATACCCTAGTTGAAATATGAAGACACCCTAGTTATAGAGCTATAACACTCGTTCTTGAACGAATATGCTTGACGACATAATAGGAGAAAATCGCTCGAGAAAAGATCTATGGCACCCTAGATTTAATTTTAAGACACTCTAGTTACAAACTTACGATACTCGGGCTTAAAACGGATGCTGGAAAAAAGCCTCGCGATACCTTATAAGGAAATCGATCAAAAATTGGATTACGACACCCCAATTAAAATATGAAGATACTCTAGTTACAGAGCTCCGACACCCGTTCTTGAGCGAATATGCTTGACAACATAATATGAGAAAATCACTCGAGAAAAGATTTACGACACCATAGATTTATGACTAAGACATCCTAGTTACAAAGCTACGACACCCATACTTAAAACGAGTGCTAGAGAAAAGCCTTTCGACGTCCTAGGAGGAAAACGACCAAAAATTGTTTATGACACCCCAGTTGAAATATGAAGACACCTAGTTATAGAGCTATGACACCAGTGCTTGAACGGATATGCTTGATGACATAACAGGAGAAAATCACTCGAGAAAAGATCTACGACACCCCAGATTTAATTTTAAGACACCCTAGGTACTAAACTTACGACACTAGGGCTTAAAATGAATGCTGGAGAAAAGCCTCGCGACACCCAAGAGGAAATCGGTCAAAATCATTTACGATACCCCAATTGAAATATGAAGACATCCTAGATATAGAGCTATGACACCCGTGCTTGAACGGATATGCCTGACGATATAACGAGAGGAAATTTCCTGAGAAAAGATTTACGACACCCCAAATTTAATTTTAAGATACCCTAGTTATAAATTTACGGCACTCGGGCTTAAAACTGATGCTGGAGAAAAGCCTCACGACACCCCAGGAGGAAATCGCCCAAAAATCATTTACGATACCCAGTTGAAATATGAAGACACTCTAGTTACAGAGCTACGACACCCATGCTTGAATGGATATGCTTGACGACATAATAGGAGGAAATCGCTTGAAAAAAGATCTACGATACCCCAGATTTAATTTTAAGACACCCTAGTTACAAACTTACGATACCCAGGCTTAAAATGGACATTGAAGAAAAGCCTCATGGCACCCTAGGAGAAAATTGAATGAAAATCATTTACGATATCCCAGTTAAAATATGAAGACACCCTAGTTACAAAGCTACGACACCCGTGCTTGAACGGATATGCTTGACGACATAACAGGAGAAAATTGCCCAAGAAAAGATCTACGACACCCCAGATTTAATTTTAAGACACCATAATTACAAACTTACGACACCTGGGCCTAAAATGGATGCTGGAGAAAAGCCTCGCGACACCCAAAAGAAAATCGATCGAAAATCATTTATGACATCCTAATTGAAATACAAAGACACCCTAGTTACAGAGCTACGACACCCGTGCTTGAACGGATATGCTTGATGACCTAACAGAAAGAAATCGCCCAAGAAAAGATCTATGACACCCCAGATTTAATTTTAAAATACCCTAGTTATAAACTTACGACACTCGGGCTTAAAATAGATGCTAGAGAAAAGCCTCGCAACACCCCAGGAGGAAATCGGCCGAAAATTGTTTACGACACCCCAGTTAAAATATGAAGACACCCTAGTTACAGAGCTACGACACCTGTGCTTGAACGGATATGCTTGACAACATAATAGGAGAAAATCGCCCAAAAAATGATCTATGCTAGCCTAGATTTAATTTTAAAACACCCTAGTTACAAACTTATGACACCTGTGTTTAAAACAGACACTGGAGAAAAGCCTCCCAACACCCCAGGAGGAAATCGGCCAAATTCGTTTACGACACCCTAGTTGAAATATTAAGACACCCTTGGTATAAACTTATGACATCACTGTAATATATTTGAAATAGGAAAAAAAAATTTACGTCACCTTAGTTGTAATCCGACGGCACTCTATTAAGTCAGCTATGCCACTCGTGTTAAAAAAGTTGGCTTCACGTGGCCGGACAGTATGGGGTGCGAGGCAGTATAGTTGCGGATTCATGATATGATCGCCGCTTTTGGCATCTTTTCACATAGAAGGGCTAGAGGTTAATAAAAGGGGCTGGAGAAGTTAATAAATTGACTCCAATCATTCAAGATACAGGAGGATGTCAAGGATACTGTTAGACTTTGGATCGCCTACATGTTTGCCATGTTTTTGTCTCCAAAGGCTAATCAAACATGTCCACGATATCTCATCCAGTACCTGGATGACTTAACTCAACTGGAGAGGATCGATTGGGCTTTCACAATCAAGGAGCTGATCATTCTGGGTCTTCCAGAAGTCGCTGCTTGCTTGCGATCCTAGAAGCCGATCCACTCAAAGAGAGTAAATAAGGTTAGGAGGCAACCTCTCCTGTTCGGATGCTCAACAACATTGGTGGTAAGGATTATTGAGATGCAGAAAGATCACGATATCTCATCCAGTACCTGGATGACTTAACTAAACTGGAGAGGATCGACTGGGCTTTCACAATCAAGGAGCTGATCATTCTGGGTCTTCCAGAAGTCTCTGCTTTCTTGCGATCCTAGAAGCCGATCCACTCAAAGAGAGTAAATAAGGTTAGGAGGCAACCTCTCCTGTTCGGATGCTCAACAACATTGGTGGTAAGGATTATTGAGATGCAGAAAGAGTATCATTATTATAATTTTTTGTAAATATTTTATTTTTTTTATCACAAAATTATCATGTGCAGGCGTGGTTCCTCGAGCATACCTCAATAAGAGCCCTAGTATATCCCAATAAACTGCTTCGACTGTTGAAGTGGTATAATAGCCAATTGAAGGTGCAGTCTCTTCAGATTGCCAACATGTAGCCTCACTACTTGGTAAGATAATCCATTGCTCGGTAAATATTTTTTTACTTAATTTATTATTATTAGTTTTAAATTAATTTATTTATTATCTTGCCTTGCTGTTGGAGGGAGCTACTATACCAATGGCACAAGAGCGCTGGCTTCTCACTCTATAGACAGTAGCATCCCTTGAACCAACAGAAAGCTATGCAAGCTGTGCCGAGTTGAGGATTGAACTGGGGTGTTAAGAATCAACTCGACGATGTTAGGCATAGGCTTGCTATAGCTGAGAGCCTCCTCAGCTCATTGCTCAGAAAGGAGAGCAATGCAAGTAATGAGGAGGAGAAGACAGAGGAGGGGCATTCCTTGGAAGACCAAGAGGAGCCCAGGAATGCAAAAAAGAGGAGGAGAAGAGGGAGGAGGAGCATTCCTTGGAGTGTCCAACTAAGCCTAAGAATGAAAATAAAGAAGAGAAGAAGAGGGAGGAGGGGCATTCCTTGGATTATCAAACTGAGCCTGGAATGCAAATAAAGAGGAGGAGAAGAGGAGGGAGGGGCATTCTATGGAGGGCCAAGAGGAGCCTAAATCCGAGGAAATAATTCTGCATTCGGACAACAAATTTTAAATATTATTTATCAAACCGCATGCTTATATATTAATAATAAAATAATATCAATTACTTTTGATAATGCATTTAATAATAATTCTGCTATTGCATTATTAAATGACTCTTTGCATCCTATTTTAGATGGATAATTATTTCATATTAGATATGCATGTCATATATTAAATCTTTCTACTGCATAAACATAATTCAAGAGGTTATTTCAAAAATTAAAATACAATTTTTTATTCATGCTTCAAGGTCAAGACTTCAAGAATTTAAACAATTATGTATAGATCATGGTAAACATTTTAAAAAATTTAAACTTGATGTAATAACTCATTACAACAGTACCTATACCATGATACATGATGCATATCCATATAAGAACTTATTAAGTGCTATATTAATGATCGTGGATTAGGATTACATTGACTGAAGATCAAATAGAAAGTCTAGATGTATTAGCTTAGTGGAAGAGTGTTAGAAATTAATATCCTATTAAGTCTGCCATTGCACGAGATATTTTAGTTGTGCCGATGTCTACAGTAGCATCGGAATTGGCTTTCAGTGTAGGTCGACGTGTTCTGGACGAAAAGAGAGTAGGATGACTGGTGAGACGGTTGAGATGCTTATATGCTTCAAAGATTGGTTGGATGCTGAGGCGAGGCTTCAAGATAAAGGTAGATATGACTTAACCAGCGAAGATGATGATGACACAAATACTACTGATGACTGATGAGTGAGTCATCTCTATTTTTATAATTATATATTTTTATTTTTTTAATTATTAAAGTGAGTCATCTCTTTTTTTTTCTCTCTATTTTTTTCTCCATTCTTATTGTATTCTATTTTGGAGGTCAGGCCTAGCCCCCCTTCCTTTCTGTACCATTTTGATTTTAAATTAATAAACTTGTAGGGGTCTATGCCAAACCCCCCACCATTAAAGTGGCTTCATATTAATAAATTTTTTATTTTTAATAATTTTTAATTTATCAAAAAAAAATTTTTTACAAAATTTTTTGATCAAGTCCTTATGGACGGCCATGCCAGGCATGGCCCACCTGGGCCGGCACGGCCCAGGCCCACATGGGCTTGTGCCGTGCTATGCCAGGCATGGCCCACATGGGCTGGCATGACCCAGGCCCATGTGGGCTGTGCCTGGCATGGCACGGTGGGTCGGCACAGGCCCATCATGGGCCGTGCCGTGCTGGGCTAGAAAAAAATTTCAAGCCCGGCATGGCATGGTTTACGGGGCTGTGCCGGCACGGTTCGGTACTGTAGCAGTACGGGCCATACCAGGCATGACCCATTTTGTGCCGGGCCGTGCCGTGCTTTGGGCGGCACTGCCAGTGCCTACCTCTAATAAACTATCTAATAATTACAAGGTTAAAGGTCTAATCTATCATACTACGATCTATCTTTCTTAGGCATGTACCATATCCTGAGATCACGATACGTCGATAGAGGGTACATGCCGTATATGCCAGATCAAAACCTCGATCAGAAAAATAACTCAAAATATAATAAAGAAGAGCATAACTTTTATTGCATAGAAATTAAGAACAAAAAGAAAGATAAAACCTGATTACAGGCTTCTTCATCATCCAAGTTGATGCATTGCTGCTACCAGCATTCCCTCCATAATTTTCCTCTCTTGGCTTAAATACAATAATCTAAATAAAAGAAAAATAAAAAGAGCCATATAGAAACTCTCCTCCCCAACTACTGGCTGAGGTTCTCCTTTTATTGAGCTCGTCTAGGGTTTCCTCTAGTCAAAGTTGGAGTCAATCGGACCTTCAAGATCATTCAGATATTGTAAAAAAATTTCTCAGCCATCCGTTCAACATCACCTGTGCACCGGGAATCATTCAAAATTATCGCTTTCTTTCATTTTGGGTAACCGAGTCCTGATTTGAGTGTCGTCTGCATCGTTGGACTTTAAAAATTGAGCTCTTTCCATCTATAAGCTCCTTTCCTACAAACATTCATAAAAAATATTAATTCTTAATAAATTTAAAGTAATTAATATTTATTTTAATAGTTAAATTGGGATAATAAATAGACTTATGACTGAACAAGCATATAATATCATATATCGAAGAGATTCCACCAAATCAAATTAATATTACTAGCGAAACGTTAAGAATTTAACAAGCATATAACATCAAATATCCATGAGATATCCATGAGATTCTACCAAATTAAATCGATATCTATCAAACAAGTTCAGAATTTAACAAGCACATAACATTAGTTATCCAATAGATTCCACCAAATCAAATCGATATCTATCTTTATTTATTACAACCACGCGGAAGTTCAAAGGATAACTCTTTTTCTATGGGCAAAAGGCTCTATGTTGGCCCAGATGGCAACCCAAGAGGGGGGGGGGGTGAATTGGGTTCTTAAAAAAAAATTTAACTCTTTTTGTCCTTTGAAATTAATGGCCTAAGTAAATGTGCACAAGTGAATTGAAAGAATGAAATGTTAAGAACAAATAGAGAAGATAGAGGGAGAGATAAATGCACAGCAAACACAAAGATTTTATAGTTGTTCGATGTATCCAACACCTATGTCCACTCCCAAGCAACACTTGGGTCCACACTATAATCCCACCGATTACAGTCGAGTTGTTTCACAAGCTCACAACTCCAACTTATTGTTTTACCCGGATCACAACGAACCCAGCCAGTTTTTCCCGGCTCACCAGCACACAACCCAAACCACAAGCTAACCTTAGCTTGTCCCAAGGTAAACTACCTCCACTAATTCAACTGCAATCATTAATCATATAAAATTTACTTACATGTGATTCGGTCCTGCATCAGTTTGGTATCAGAGCATGGTTAGGGCTTGATTTTTAATTCACGTTATTATCAGTATATCATCTATTAATTAAATTATTTCTACCTGTATATATTAAAAAATTATAAAATTTAATTCTTGGATTAATTATAATTTAAAATATTTTTTATTATTTTTTAAGAATTTAATTAGATTTGTAAATTAATTGCATGCCTGATTACTCACAAAAATGCAAAAATTCCTAAGATTTTGTTAATCAAATTATTTCTGCCTGCATACACATCAAAAAATTAGGAAATTTATTTCTTTGGATTCAATATAATTGAAGGTATTTTTTATTAATTTTGAGGATTTAATTCAATCTATGAAAAAAAAATTCTGAGATTTATTGCTATTTATAGATTTCTGGATTAGGATTTGTGTTTTGCATTTCATTCATCTGCATTAAAAGAATTTATTTTCTGACCTCTGGCAAAATTAGACTCTGCCGTTTGTTTGACCCAATCCAAAACCATAAAACCATTCCCACCTAACCCAACCACAAAACCATCATAAATTTCTGGTTTCTGTAGCGATATCAAATATATGCTACTCCACATCTTTACCACCGTGTCCACCTTGGAGGGATCAGACGGTAAATTCTTTCTTGTTCTATGCTCTATGGATCCAAAAAAATATCTAATATATTATAACAAGCTAAGGTTTTTTTTGGAACCACATGGATTTAAAATTTATCTTATCTTTAATTTCAAATTAAAAATAATATTTTTAAAATTTAAATTTAATAATATAAACTTAGAAAAGGTATAAAATATTATTTTCATATTAATGTAATATAATTAAATATCAATCATACGATTATATTATAATAATATAATATAATATAATAATATAGTATAATGATTTTATATTTTAAAAATTATATTATAATTTAATTTGCATATTGTAACATAAAATAATAATAAACTATTATTATTGTGGTTGTAAAATATATGAAGATTTTGATATTATATAATAATGATCTAGGACTCTTGTACCACATCAAATAGGTTAGTCATGGTTATCTAAAATTTTTACATAGCACACTAAACATTGTATTGTTAAATTATCGAAAACAAGTCCATCAGATTAACAAATGCGATTCTAGTACATAATACTCCAAGTCATTTAAGAATAATTGCCATGAGTCACAAACTATGTCTGTTAATAAATTTAAAAATAAGTAATTAAACAATTCCCATGCTTTCTTAAGCTGCCATAGAATTGAACAAGCATATAATATTAAATATCACAGAGATTCCACCAAATCAAATCAATATCTACAAGTGAAAGTTAAGAATTTAACAAGCATATAACATTAGATATTCAAGAGATTCCATCAAATCAAATCGATATCTATCCGCTTTATTTATTACAACCATACGAACAGAGGATAACCCCTTTCTCTTAGCAAAAGGCTCTCTATTAAATATATTCATGAAATCCACTTTTTGAGCCTTTGAATTTAAAGGTCCATGCCACCCATACCTAAAGAGCCCCATGATAATGCCTAAGTCTACCTGATGGGCCAATTAATCCATTAGTCAATCAAAATTATGTGACTAAAAATTTTAATGAAAGTTAATTGATGGTAAGTGAACTTGAGTTATAAGCACATAATACTTTCTTTTTCATCCAATATGGAACTATTTTTGGGGTGTTACAATCTCTCCTTCTTATAATTGGTGCGGGCACCAGGATCAGGCAGAGGATTCATAATCCTACGTGGATATCTGATTAGATTTGTAGGGTTTGATTCAGTTGGAAACTAGGTTTATTTTATTTTATTTTAATTTGGGTCCAATTTTATTTTTGTTGGGCATTTGAGTCATGTCTTTTGAGTTGGTACTCGTTATTAGGGTTTGGGTCATATTGAGTCAGCTCATTATGAGCTTGGGTAAATTTGAGTCCTGTCCAGTCCAGTTGATCTTATATGTGTTCAGTCCAGTTGGTATTGTATTAAGTTTATTCAGCTTACAAGAGGAGATACCAGTATTGGAGCAAAAGACAAGGCCATCACAGTCAAACAGAGCAGCTGCTAAATTTAAGTTGGCACCACACCTACATAAGAAGTCACATGTCAGCCACACACTTGCCACCCTCCAACACAAGCATTCCACATGCCACCAAGTAGAGCAAGCAGGTCAACAAGATAAGCCTCAATCTCCCAAATCATGCAACCCTATTTGGAAGAATTTCAGCCCAAAGAAGCAATAAAGGGATGCCCTTTATTGCCCATAAATTACCTTTTTTGAAAGGAATTTGTATGGCATGAAGTTTTTTTTCCTAATCTAATCCACACTTTAGAAAGAAAGTGGACACCCTTTTTCTTTCCATATCTATATTTACTTGGGTCCTAAGTCTCTTGCTCTATAAAAGAGACCCTCTTGTATGAATTATGGATCTTTGAATTATTAATCAATCAATCCAATTTTGATTTATTGTGAGTTTTATTATTTGGTTCTCTGATGCTCTTAATTCCCTTCTCCTGTGCATGCCAACATCCTAATCTCTAGAAGAAACCCTGGCCGTCACCCTTGTTTTCCTCTATTGGATGCCCAAGAGCCTCTTGGCCGCCCCTCCTTCTCTACTTCTTTCTTGCCTCTTTGCCTCTAATCTGACTTTTCTCTCTTGTTCTTTAACCCTTGGATGATGTTCTTATAGGTCCCTCAGTAACCACGAATCCAGGATTCAAGGTGATCATCATCCAGGTCAGTGGATACTTAGCCGCAATCCAGGGGCTCGGGTCTTGGTCATCCAAGGCGCATCCGCCAGGCAGAGCGATCCCTTTAGCATCTCGATCTTCTCATCCTGCCAGGTACACCCCCTCTAATCTGCTAGTAGCTTTATTATGGAAGAGCAAACCCTACCGAGGCTTCTTAGCCTTGGCGGTCTTTCTTCTTTACTTTTTTGTGAAACTTTTTGCGTGCGGAGTTATTTTGAGTTTTTCTGAATCCCTCTTAGGCTATTACTTTGGAAGAATAATCATCTACAATCAGTAATCATATAAAATTTACTTGCAGGCGAATCGGTCATGCATCAGTTTGGTATCAGAGCATGGTTAGGGCTTGATTTTTTAATTCACATTATTATCAATATATCATCTATTAATTAAATTATTTTTACCTTTATATACATCAAAAAATTATGAAATTTATTTTTTTGGATTCATTGTAATTTAAAGTATTTTTCATTATTTTTTAAGAATTTAATTAGATCTGTGATTAATTGCATGCCTAAAAATGTAAAAAGACCTAAGATTTTGTTAATCGAATTATTTCTATTAGAAAATTACAAAATTTATTTCTTTGGAGTTTTTATAATTTAAAGTATTTTTTTATTTTCTAAGAATTTAATTCGATCTGTGAATTAATTGCATGCTTAAAAATATGAAAATTTCTAATATTTTGTTAATCAAATTATTTCTGCTGCATACACATCAGAAAATTACAAAATTTGTTTCTTTGGATTTGTTATAATTTATAGTAGTTTTTGTTATTTTCTAAGAATTTAATTCGATCTGTAAATTTTTTTTGAGATTTATTGCTATTTATAGATTTTTGGATTAGGGTTTATGTTTTGCATGTCATTCATCTGCATTAAATTACTCTTAAGGGCTCTCATTGATGTCAGATAAGGGAGGGATTGAGACCCCTTCCTTGGCCCAAAATAACCACCTGTGCATTTCAATCCCAAGTCTCTAATCTAAAACTGAGTAGCAACTTAATTGATATTTGCCCTAGAGGGCTAAGGACACTAACAGTCGGTCTAGTGTACTGGAGGAGACTAATATAAATCAATCTGGCGTGTACTCTAAAATTGATGTCTAGAAGGGAGGTCAAATGTCAAATGACTTAAGAGGAGTATTGGGGTAATTCTAATTAGGCACCTGCAATTTGCGGAACGAGCCCCCCTCCTCCCATCTGTCCCAACTAGCCAATTGAAGAGTTACTGTTAGATTGGCTTGCATTAAGCCAAATCCTTTACTCTGGATGACTAGGTCTAGCATATCGTAGTTTGACTCAGTCTGAGTATTGTGTGCTTGATTATGCTTGCATGTGCACTAGATCAGGAGCATCTTTTCATCTGTCACCACCTCCATTGTAGGCTGAACCCATGGCTAATCAAAACATTGGGGATCACTTAAGGATCATCACTGAACAACTAGCCCGAATGAACCAAGACATCAAGCAATCTGAGGCTAGATTAGGGTCCAGGCCCATGGCTAATCAAAACATTGAGGATCACTTAAGGATCATTACTGAACAACTAGCTTAAATGAACCAAGACATCAAGCAATCTGAGGCTAGATTAGGGTCCAGGTTTGATCAAGTTGAAACTAGGTTAGGCATCCTAGAAGAAGCCCATTTTCAGAGAGGGCCACCCTATCATAGATCAGAGGCTACCAAGAGCCCTAGCCTATATCCAGGACCTACCCAGTACTCAAATCCCCGCTAGACTTACTCGAGTCGACCCAACACTAGCCAACCTAGTACAAGCCAAACCAAGTTGAGTCGACCCCAGAATAGTACCCCTATACCCAGAGAGAGGATAAGGGCAAATTTGTAGAGGTCTAGAGAAATCCCAAACTTTAGATCAAATGCTTTAGATGCAACAAACTAGGACATATGATCAGCCAGTGCCCAGTCAGATCCCTTCATATAGATGAGTTACCTGAGACTGAATCTGAGCCCCTAGTTGAGCCTGAGGGAGAGGTCTATGAGGCTGATACACATCTAATAGATGAGTACGATGGAGAGGAGGAAACATTTGATTCTGAAGATCTACTAGGAGTGGTTAGATGTATCTTGACCCAGACTCAAACTAAGGACCAGGAAGATTGGCGTAGGACTAACATCCTACAGACTTTTGTTAAGATAGGGGATAAGGTGCTCAAGATAATAGTGTTAGAGGAAATATGTCCTATAGCCAATCGTCTAGCTTAGATGGTTGTGATTCATTATACATGATTTATTTGATTATAAAAGTTATTTTGGTAGTACAACATATTTTTCATCTTCCAATAGAACTCTTATATGTTGTAGTCCTTAGAATTACATTTATTCGAGAAAAGAGGAATTATCAAGTAATTCTTAAATGGGTTCGCGACCAAATGATACATTATTACCTAGGACAATAACATAGTCAAGTATAGGTCGTTGTGTGCCATATATGTTGGTTTGTCCTCTTAAACCAAGGAGTGTATGACATTAGTATGGCATACAGGTGAGTGTAGGAGTACATTCACTGAACAGTGGCTCACCTCTGTTGAGTACTCTACTATCAAGGGTATCTCACAGAAGGGCAATGGGTATAAGTGTCCCTTTGACCTGAGACTATCATGGTGACTTAGTAAGTAACTCACTGTACTTAGGCGCTGGACTACCTAGATTTCTAATCCAGTGACGGAAGGTTGCTGGGTATAGTCAAGTACTTATTAAATCAGTGATGAGTTAAGATGGAATTGTTCACTCTAAGTATTATAGTTAATACTCAGTTTGTGTTTTAATTTTGCAAAACCTTGGTCAGGGTAATCCATGTAAGGAGTCACAGGATTGTACATGTTGAAACACACTTAGATGTTTTTGAAAGTTGGCAGTGAACTCTAAATTCATCTTGAGTATTTGGACAAGGGGATGAATTATACGGTAACCATAGCCTAGGTTCTTGAATATTGCTTTGCATACATTCGGTCTATTCGGACGTCGGGTACCATTGCTAGATGGTCACATCGATTGGTATAGGAAGTGTTCCTATGCTACCGACTTAGATTCGAACCTATGGAGTCATGCACATAGTCAGGCAACCTGGAGACAAGCTTAATCCATGATCTAAGTGGGACTTGGTCATATGGGTAATACCAAGTTTGTACTAGCAATGTCTAGCTAGCACTGGGCATTAGCGGTAGTACTTATTCTGAGGATGAACTTGAGTTAGTTTGTAACTCAAGTAAATTTTTGGGATTTATTCAGACCCATTGTGGGATAGGACTTGAACCATAGACCAATAGTTGGTTTGACGATAGAGTGATTTAGATCTGGTTTCAAAGTGGTTTGAATCGGATATCCAATATAGCCTATGATCATTTATTTATGAATTTTGAAATCATAAATTACTTTAAATTGAAATTAAATAAGTCCAATGCAAAGTATCATGGGTTCTTCGGATTTCAATTTGGACTTCAAACAGATTTAATCTGATTATTTTCGTATTTATAAATATTTTAAATATTTTATATTATCGTAGCCAACGAGACTTTAAAACTTTAGAAAATTTACGATTCTACCATTTTATGTAAATTATGATTCTGCCATTCCATTTAAATTATGGTTCTGCCATTAAGGTGGCGTAAATTTGAAACTTCATATAAATTACGATTTTGCCATTCCGATAACATGAATTTAAAATTTTATTTAAATTACGATCTTGCCATTGAGATGATATAAATTCATAAATTTATTTTATAAAATTTTCTTTACGCGTTGACAACGCGTGAATGCCTGTAACCCATCCGCTTTCGAAGATCGAATATTATGTATCGTAAAAAAAATTCAAAAGGTTGTTTTGGGTTGTTTTACGATGGGTTTATTTAAGAAACTTTTCTCAACTTCGAGGATGAGAGTAGTAGAGAAAGAATAGTCCAAAAATCAAAGAAGTCCAAGAGAAGAGGGTCTTGGAGAAGAGTTTTCCATCCCTTCTGATTCCATATCCCCTGTCTCAAGGTTTTCTGGCGTGCGTACAAAATAGAGAGTGGCACGTGTGACTCTCGCAAGGCATCAAGAGGAAACTATTCACAGAGATTAGATGTACATCCAGTTTCTGCATCAGGCAGGTATAAAATTTAATTTTAAATTTTGCATGCTTTCAATTACAGATATACATGACATATTTTATAAATTTAATTAGATTAAATTAAAATAAAATACATGCATACAAATAAACCTGAGATCCTGGGGCATCGTAAAATCAATTTTTCCTACAAATAGTTGATAGCGGGAGTTGTGTCAATGTCGTTTCTACCAATATAGTTAAATCATTAGGATTAACCATAGTTCCTCATCGTAGTCCCTATAAGGTCTCGTGGGTAGATTCCACCTCTATCTTAATCAAGTCTAGATGCCAAATACTAATCAAATTACAAAATTATGAAGAAAAGATCGAGTGCGATGTAATTCCTATGGGTGTTAATAGTATTATATTAGGTCGACCTTGGCTTTACGATCATGATGCCACCTTGTTTGGTTGATCCAACATCTGCTCTTTTAAACACAATGGAAACAAGTATGTAATACATCCAGTTCCACCTAGGGACCCAATCAAGAAAGGATCTAGTAGCCTTAAGGATAGCAAGCCAAGAGTTAATCTGATTAAAGCTAAGAAATTAGAAAAGGACATCTTTGAGGGTAACTCTATTTGGATTTTGACCACTAAAGAGATTCATAAATTAGTCCAAAAGGAATAACCCCTAGAAGTAATTGAGACCCTAGAGGAATTTAAGGATGTATTCCCTGAAGAGTTGCCTGATCAGTTACCATCCTTGAGAGATATCCAACATGCCATTGACTTGATCCCAAGATCCACCCTCCCAAACCTTTCCTATTATAGGATGAACCCCACTGAGCATCAAGAACTACAAAAACAAGTGAAAGAATTACTTAGGAAAGGATTCATTAGGAAGAGCTTAAGCCCTTGTGCAGTTTCTCCACTCTTAACCCCTAAGAAGGATGGTACCTGGAGAATGTGTGTGGACAGTAGGGCCATCAACAAAATTACTATCAAATATAGGTTTTCTATCCCCAGATTAGATGACATATTAGACATGATGGCGGGTGCCACCATCTTTTCCAAGATAGACCTTAAGAGTGGTTACCATCAAGTTAGAATTAGACCAGAGGATGAGTGGAAGACTGCATTTAAGACTAGAGATGGTCTATTTGAATGGGTTGTGATGTCTTTTGAGCTTTCAAATGCACCTAGTACATTCATGAGAATCATGACCCAGGTCCTGAAAGAGTACACGGAAAAATTCTTAGTGGTCTATTTTGACAATATATTAATTTATAGCAAGACCAAAGAGGACCATCTTATCCATCTCAGATTAATCTGTCAGACCCTTAGAGAGAATAGCCTTTATGCAAACCTTAAGAAGTGTGATTTCATAATGCATAGGTTTATCTTTCTAGGTTTTGTAGTAACCCCAGAAGGTATCTCAGCGGATCCTAAAAAGGTTAGGTCGATTGTAGAGTGGCCAGTACCCATGAATGTCCATGATGTTCGCAGCTTCCATGGCCTAGCAACCTTTTATAGGAGATTCATTAGGGGACTTAGCACTATCATCGCACCCATCACTGATTGTATTAGGAAGGATAATTTTGAGTGGACTAAGTCAGCTAATAAGGCCTTCCTAAAGCTTAAGGATAGGATGACTCATGCACCCATACTTAGACTTTTAAACTTTTCTAAGGTGTTTGAGGTTGCGTGCGACGCGTTGAGAATAGGCATAGGTGGAGTGTTAAGCCAAGAAAATTACCCCATAGCTATCTTTAGTAAAAAACTAAATGAAGCTAAACATAAATATTCCACCTATGATAAGGAATTCTATGCGGTAGTACATGCCCTTAAGTATTGGAGACATTACTTGCTGCCGCAGGAGTTTGTTTTATTTTCTGATCATAAGGTACTCCGATTTCTGAACTCCCAAAAGAAGCTCGATTCTAGGCATGGAAAATGGGTTGAATACATTCAGGAATACACTTTTGTCCTGAAACACCATACCGAGGTAGAAAATAAGGTAGCAAACGCCCTAAGTCGTAAGTCTTTGTTATTGAGTACTGTTAACACCGAAGTTATAGAATTCAACCAGATAAAAGATGAGTATGAGACTTGCCCTGACTTTGGTGAAATTCATAAGACCCTTCAGCTAGGACCATCCAGTACCAATGGAGATTATACCATCCAGGATGGTTACCTTTTTAGAGGCAATAGACTTTGTATCCCTAGGATATCACTTAAGAGTTCCTAGTATGGGAAACGCACGCTGGGGGATTAGCTGGTCATTTTGGAAGAGATAAGACTATCCTAGCAATAGAGGACCAATTTTATTGGCCAGGATTAAAAAGGCTCGTTGTCATGATAGCAGTCCGATATCAAACTTGTGCCGTTGCAAAACAACAGAAATAGAACACCGGTCTATATACTCCTTTGCCAGTGCCTGATCATCCTTGGCAATACCTTAGTATGGACTTCATTCTAGAAATACCTAAGACCCAGAAGAAGCATGACTCCATCTTTGTAATGGTTGATAGATTCTCTAAGATGGCACACTTCATCCTTTGTTCGCAAACCTTTGACGCATATAGGGTAGCCCGACTTTTCTTAGACAGTATGGTTAAGCTCCATGGCCTACCCAAGACCATTGTTTCTGATAGGGATGCTAGGTTCATTAGCTACTTTTGGAAAATGTTATGGCATCTGTTATGAACCAAACTTAATTTTTCTACAGCCTTTCACCCCCAAATGGATGGGCAAACTAAAGTGGTGAACCATAGTCTAGGAAACCTTCTTAGGTGCCTTGTAGGCAATACCTAGGGACGTGGGATCTATTGCTATCTCATGCAGAGTTTGCCTATAACAGCTCAGTGAACAGGTCTACGGGCAAGAGTCCATTTGAGATAGTCCATGGGTACAAGCCTAATCGTCCTTTTGATTTAATTGCTTTACCCCTCTACACATGAGTCTCAGAGTCCGCACAAACATTTGCACAGCATATCAGAGACTTACATAAGGACATTAGCCATAAAATAAATCTAAGTAATGAAACTTATAAAAGACTGGCTAACTCCTGAAGAAGAGCCAAAGAGTTCGGTGTAGGGGATTCTATCATGGTTAGGCTTAGGCCTGAATGGTTCCCGCCAGGGATCATTAAGAAATTCACACTCATGGAGCTGGCCCTTTTAAAGTAATAGAAAAGGTAGGACCCAATGCCTATGTGCTAGATCTGCCCTTGGATTGGGGCATTAGCTCAACCTTCAATATTACAGACCTAGTAGAGTATAGGAAACCGGCAGCGATTCCTAGTGAGTACTTTGAACCTAACCCTTCTTTCATGAGCGAACCTACCCAGGAGTGTCCACCACCAATTTTACCTAAGCGAGGAGATCAGATCGAGCGTATCCTAGATGATCAAGCCATTACAATCCGAAACTGCGGTTACCAACGCTACCTGATCCGATGGTAGGGTCGCTCCAAATCGACGATTCATGGATTACTCGAGAGAACTTGCAATGCCTCGATCCAGACCTCCTAGAGAGCTACCAAAGCCAGAGCGACCTATACTCGACGGGGTCGAGTTCCTCCCACTTGGAAGAATTGGTGCGGGCACCAGGATTAGGCAGAGGATTCTTAATCCTCTATGGATATCTGATTAGGTTTGTAGGGTTTGATTCAGTTGGAAACTAGGTTTATTTTATTTTATTTTAATTTGGGTCTAATTTTATTTTTGTTTGGGCATTTGAGTCCTATCTTTTGAGTTGGTACTCATTATTAGGGTTTGGGTCATATTGAGTCAGCTCATTATAATCTTAGGTAAATTTGAGTCCAGTCCAATCCAGTTGGTCTTATATGTGTCCAGTCCAGTTGGTATTGTATTAAGTTCATTTAGCTTACAAGAGGAGACATCAGTATTGAAGCAGAAGACAAGGCCATCATAGTCAAATAAAGCAGCTGCTGAATTCAAGTTGTCACCACACCTACATAAGAAGTCACATGCCAGCTACACACCTGCCACCCTTCAGCACAAGCATTCCACATGCCACCTAGCAGAGTAAGCAGGTCAACAAGATAAACCTCAATTCTCCAAATCATGCAACCCTATTTGAATGAAGTCCAGCCCAAAGAAGCAGCAAAGGGATGCCCTTTATTGCCCATAAATTGCCTTTTTTGAAAGGGATTCTATGGCATGAAGTTTTTTTTCCATGTAATCTAATCCACACTTTAGGAAAAAGTGGGCACCCCTTTTCATTCCATATCTGTATTTACTTGGGCCCTAAGTCTCTTGCTCTATAAAAGAGACCCTCTTGTATGAATTATGGATCTTTGAATTATTAATCAATCAATGCAGTTTTGAGTTATTGTGAGTTTTGTTATTTGATTCTCTAGTGCTCTTGATTCCCTTCTCCTGCGTGTGCCAACTTCCAATCTTCAGAAGAAACCCTGGTCGCCGCCCTTGTTTTCCTCTATTGGACGCCCAAGAGCCTCTTGACCGCCCCTCCTTCTCTACTTCTTCCTTACCTCTTTGCCTCTAATCTGACTTCTCTCTTATTTTTTAACCCTTGGATGGTGTTCTTGCAGGTCCCTCAGTAACCACGAATCCAGGATTCAAGGTGATCGCCATCCAGGTCAGTGGATACTTAGCCGCAGATCCATGAGCTTAGGGCTTGGTCATCCAGGGCATCTGCCAGGCAGAGCGACCCCTTCAGCATCTCGATCTCCTCATCCTATCAGGTACACCCCCTCTAATATGCTAGTAGCTTTATTATGGGAGAGCAAGCCTTACCGGGACTCTTAGCCTCGGCCGTCTTTCTTCTTTATTTTTCTGTAGAACTATTTCACGTGTGAAGTTACTGTGAGTTTTTCTGAATCCCTCTTAGGCTATTAATTCGGAAGACTAATCAACTACAATCAGTAATCATATAAAATTTACTTGCATGCGAATCGGTCCTGCATCAATAATGCTGTTTTCTTTTTCATTAACTATTTTTAGAATGTTACAATCTTTTCTTCTTATAATGTAACGTTCTTGTAGCATGCCCAAGCTAGCTAGAATCTACTTTCAAACTGAGTCGTTTGCCACAAGTTAGCCAAAATCTATTTCGAATCGGATCGTTGGTGCTGCAATGATAGCTTCACACCATGACGGAATTCTATCACTATTCCAAAGGTAGTCTTTTTTTATGCCCACCAACTTTCATACACTCACATATGCTATGATATTGTTACTATTTGTAACACCTCAAACCCATTGCTAATCCAATTAACCTGTTAATGGGCCAAAACCACATGATCCTAAAACTCAAGTATTTCACACACTTAGGTTGGCTTTGATACCATTTACAATGCTTCAAGTCCATTTGTTGAACTAATTAATCTGTTAGCGGATCAAAATTATATGATCCAAAAATTTGAATAAAATTACTTAATAAAATATAAACTTGAGTTATTATAAATTTTGAATTTAAAATTATTTTTGGGATGTTGCACTAACCCTAAAAGGGCTTTATCCACCGCTACGACATCCCGAGAGGACGATGTATGACAAGGCCCATATTTGCAGATGAAAGAAGCACTATGCACACCGGACAACATTAGGGACCATGTGGCGGAGATGGTGAAGCCCAGCGCACAGCAATTCTAGAGAGAAACATGCATTATTTTGTGCTCTTCATTTCAAAGTTTACCCTTAATCATTCAATTCCATTACAAAACCACCGTAGCAATAATATCTATCTTAACCAAATTGGCCTTGGTAGGATTGTCAATTCTCTTTCTATATTTGCATTGAAGATCCCAGTTTTCCATAGAAGTAGTAGTTTCCTTTGTTTTTGAAGGTAGTTCTCTAGTTCTTTATTTTAGATTAAAGGGCTTTTTACCTTCCGGTTGAGCTTTGCCAGGCTTAAACTCCACCGAAAGGCCGACTTGCCCAAAGTCAAGGTTTATTCGAAGAGTCAAGGCCAACCTATCAAGGCTAACCTGAAGAGTCAAGCTCAACTTGAAGAGTCAAGGACAATCGGATCAAAATCAAGACCAACATAAAGAGTTAAAATTAATTTGAAGAATCAAGCTCAACTTGAAGAGTTGAGGTTAATTTATCCAAAATCAAAAAATTAATTAACCATAAGAGCCATGGTCAACCTAACTAAAAGCAACTAACCTAAAGAATCAGGGCCAATCTTATCAAAATCAGCCAACCTAAAGAGTTAAGGCTAACTTAAGCTAATTTTGGCTTTTATCGAACAAGATCAGTTATTAAAAATTAACTTAAAAATATAACAATGTCTAGGCTCGACAGAAGGGCGGCAACAAAACAACAACAAAAAATTCTACCAAAATAGCCTGATCAATGAAGAGCAAGTTGATCAAAGACCTTGGAAAGTATCCTAAAATCTTGGTAAGTTAAAGGTAGACCATAGCCCAATTAAGGGTTGTCCTCCTCATAAGGCATAATTCCCATGAACACCCTTAAAGTGTTCCAACTACTCTCGAAGCTAACCTCAATTTGCAAAGCTTTTTGAGTATGGGTACCGATCTTAATTGATAAAGCTTTCTTAAGTCTAAGCATCAACCTCAATCAGTAAAGCTTCCTCAAGTTTAGCATTGACCTTGGTTGGTTGAACTTCATCAAGTTTTAAGCATTGACTTAAGAGTTCTAGCATTAGGAGTCACCTTCAACAACTATCCAAGCTGATTTAAGATCGATGAATAATTTTTTCAAGACGCAGATTTGACATAAAAGTTAGCCAACCTAATATCAGTGACGCTTCAAGATTGACCATTGCTCATGAATCGTTGAGCTCGACCTAAGCTGGCAGTCTAAGATGATCAAATTAACCTATGTCTGTTACTCATTGAGCTTAGTTTGAAGATAACTTTCATAAGATTACTAGATCATCGGAGAAGAGACAAATGGGCCCGAGATATATTAGTTAAACAAAGGTCTTAGCTACTTTTATGACTTGAGTACGAACTGAAGCTCAACCTTCAAAAATGGATGGCAGGTAGTATGGTCTGATTTGGTTTGCTTATCTTATGGTGATATATGATAGAATCGGAGGTCATTACAGAGTGATCAGTATCACATAGACATCTATATGAAGGAAGAGAGCTTTATTAAGAAAGATTTTCTTTTTAGGAAACATCAACCTAGCAAACTTTGATCAGAATTCTACTTACTAAGAAAGCATAAAACTAGTTCGAAAAGGTATCAACCGATAGGTTTAGTTTTTATTTTTATTTATATTTTTTGCGCTATTATGGCAAAAAAATAATTTTTGCTATAATAGGTTAAGATTTTATTTTTTCTTTGTTCTATTACGGTGAAACAATATTTTTGCCGTAATAATTAGATTTATTACGACAAAAATTATGGTTCATCGTAATAGGGTAAGATTATAATTTTTTATTTTTTTTGCGCTATTACATGAAAAATAAATTTCACCATAATAGATTAAGATTTTATTTTTTTTGTAATATTACATCAAAAATTATTTTTACAGTAATAATTAGATTTATTATGATAAAATATAAATTTCACCATAATAGGTTTAGATTTTATTTTTTTTTTTTTTTTTTTTTGCACTATTATGGAAAAAAATAATTTTTTCCATAATAGGTTAAGATTTTATTTATTTTTATTTTTCTTTGTTCTATTACGGTGAAACAATATTTTTGTCATAATAATTAGATTTATTATGGCAAAAATTATGGTTCACCATAATAGGGTAAGATGATAATTTTTTTATTTTTTTTGTGCTATTATGGTGAAAAAATAATTTTTACTGTAATAATTAGATTTATAACGACGATATTTAAATGTCGTTGTAATATGTTAAGATTATTTTTTATTTTTTTTGTTCTATTACATTAAAATAATATTTTTATAATAATTAGATTTATGATGACAAAAATTATTGTTCACTTTTTAAATTTATTTTTATGTTATTACGATGAAAAAATAATTTTTACCGTAATAAGATCACATCCACCCGCAATAATATTTTCCCATGTTTTTTCTCTTTCCTTAAAACCCTCCCGCCACAATTTTCTTCTCTTCCTGAAACCTCGCTCCCACGCTGCAAATCCGAGACTCCGTCGACTCCCATGAGCTCCTCTCCGCCGTCAACCCCTGGACCTCCCCTCTCCGCCTTCATCTCTTGAGGTGCCCTGATCTCTGCTGCTAGTCCGATCTAATGGATTCTTTTTCTTACCCGAAATAGCTATTATATAAAGAATTTGAGAGGAGGATTCTTGATGCTCGCAGTTTTTGGCATGCAGGACGTGGAGTTTGGGTGGTGAAGGAGTGACTTTTGGGATGGATGAAGGGAGGGCCACGGTGGATGCCACCTCTGGGCGGATGGCCTTCGAGCCCATACTTGAGGAGGGGGTTTTTCGGTTCGATTGCTCGGGGAATGATAGAGATGCGGCATTTTCGAGCTTTTCTTTCGTTGATCGCAAGGCAAGGGAGACTCCGATCGCGGTTCATAAGGTGCCGGAGTATGTCCCTTTGTTTGAATGTGTTCATGGAAAGCAGATGGTCAAGATTCATGTTTGTTATATATACATATACATATACATATATATACATATACATATACACACACATATACATACACACATATACATATACATATATACATAAACATATACGTACACACACACGCACACACACACATTAAGGGGTAAAATCGCCATTGCATTGATAACCGTGCGAAGGAGCTAAGATCAGCCCCATCCCCCCGTCCGCTACACTACGCCCATAAGAACGAGCTAACTAGTGTGGTCCAGCGGGTCGAGCAACCCATAGCTCGGTTTCCCCGGGCAATCCATAGCTCGTTCCCCCGAGCAATCCACAGCTCGGCTCCCCGGGCAACCCATAGCTTGGCTCCCCAGGGCAACCCATAGCTCGGCTCCCCGGGCAATCCATCGCTCGGCTCCTCCGAGAAACCCATAGCTCGGCTCCCCCGGCAACCCATAGCTCGGCTTCCCGGGCAATCCATAGCTCGGCTCTCCCAGCAACCCATAGCTCGGCTCCCTCGAGCAATCCATAGCTCGGTTTCCCCCGAGCAATCCATAGCTCGGTTTCCCCCGAGCGACTCATAGCTCAGTTCCCCCAAGCAACTCATAGCTCGGCTCCCCGAGCTAGCTCGGCTTCCACGAGCAACCTCCGAGCAATCCATGGCTCGACATGCACCTCCGCACCTGGCGCGGAGAGCCCAAGTTAGTGTAACAGAATCCCAAACAAAGAATCATATCAAGGAGTGGTCTAGGATCTACAATAACGGCCTAGGACCTACGCAGTCATCGGATCTCAAGCCATCAAAGAGCTCTCCCAGCCGTTGATCCTCCAATGGACAAGATACGGATCCCACCGGCTTCACAACAGCTTAATTCGAATCATCTCCATATCCCAACAACCTTCGAACCTTCCAGAAGGCGCTCAAGATTCAGGTGATTGCCTATAAATATGACACTCCCAGATTCTCTCAGGTATGCACGCAACCCCCCGTACATAGCTCCTGGCTCACTCTCACTCTCTCTCTGTTACTGCTCACCCTTCTCCTTCTCTACCATCGGCGCTCCCCATGAGCTCCGATTGGCCACCCCTAGAGGGACTCCCCAGAGAGATCCTTATCCTCATTTCTATTGATCGTCGATCCCCACTGACTTGAGCATCGAGGGTCTTCCGCAGAGGGCCATCCCCAATGCCTCTCGTGTGAGGACTTCTGTGCAGGTCGCCCAGGAGGAAGCCCGATCAGAGATCGATCGCGCCCGAGTAGGAGGACAGATCCCAGCGGCAACAGATTGGCGCTAGAGGAAGGGCCTTAAGTCCCATTAAAACTTGAAGAAAGGAGATAAGGATCTCGATCCGAAAGAGAACCTCTCCAATGGCTAATTGGAGAAGAGCAACATATGAGGCCCAAGACCAGGTCGCCTCCCAGAGACCTAATCCGATGAGTAGCGTGGCGCAGCCACCACCTTGAGACCCCGTCGCCACCAGCCATCCCGGTGACCCAGGACCAGTTTGCCACGCTGGTCCAGCAGGTCCAAGCCCTGACCCATCTGGTTCAGGAGCGCCTTGCAACTGCCCTGCTCCACACCTCCCTGAGGAGGCCGCAGCCCATTTCTCTCCGGCCGCCTCTTCTTCTGGTCCGCATGGAGTCAGCGGACCCCCCACACCGACCCAAGAAGGACAGACCAGTCCCTCGAGGGGTGCAACATGGATCCTCCCAGATCTCGTGAGCCCGGTCCCTCTCTCCGGTGTCCTCTTGTCATGATTCGATGCCATCCCCGCGCTCTGCTCGCCCAGCTCCTCCTCTTATATATGAAGAGGAGATCCGCCGTCAGATCTAGGAGATGCGTCAGGAGCTGGACGCCGCCAAGCAGGCTCATCCGCCTCAGCCCAAGGCAGAGCAGGGCATCCCTTTCTCTAAGGGATCATGGAGGAAGTGATTCCCTCCCATGTTAAGCTGCCCGCCGTCGAGCCCTATCACGGCTCCACTGATCCGGACGACCATCTCAGTAGCTTCCGGTCAATAATGATGTTCCATGGAGCATCTGATGCGATCCTCTGCCGGCCTTCCCATCCACCCTCAGAGGATCCGCCCGAACCTGGTTCAACGCCTTAAAACCGGGTTCCATTGATTCATTCGATGAGCTGAGCCACCTTTTTATTGGCCAGTTCGTCAGCAGCCGCCGCCACCGACGGAGATCCGACTCCCTCTCCGAAGTCAAGCAGAGAGAGGGGGAGTCCTTGAGAAATTACCTTGGCCGTTTCAACAAGGCCATGTTGGAGGTGGACCACCTTAATCATGAGGTGGCTATGTCCGCCCTAGCGGGGGGAGTTTCGAAGGAGAGCGACTTCTATTGGCGATGGAAGTCAGCTACCCCCGAACCTTTCTGATATGATGGCCCTTGCGGACAAATACGCTCAGGGTCGAGGAGTCGCGGAGAGTGCCCGTGACGAAGAAGAAAGAGCCCAAAGTTCCCGACAGACACCGACCCTGTCCGTCGGCCAAGCCCGCCTCGCCGCCAAAGAGTCCCCCGCCGCCGCCAAGAAATCGCTCCCGGAGTCCCCCAGGCGATTCGATCGCTACACTCCGTTGACTGTGCCCCGGGCACAAATCCTCATGGAGATAGAGCGCCAGCTTCCCCGACCAGTCCCCGAGGGAACCCAACCCGGAGAGATCCCGCCAAGTACTGCCGCTACCATAGGGAGCATGGCCATGACACTGAAGAATGCTGGCAGCTGAAGAACGAGATCGAAGAGACTGATTCGGCGGGGACGGTGGACCAGTTCAGAAGGGCACCCGAGCCAGGACAAGGGGGTGATGCCAGCCTGAGCTCCCACAACTCCTCCTCCTCCAAATCCGCCCGTGGTTGGCCGCATCAACATGATTGAAGAGGCCGGCGGATCGAGCTCCAGGAATGGTGATGCAGGTGCCAAAGAAGGCGCGCACGGGCGAGCTCTCCTTTTCTGATGATCTCCTTGGGATACAGCTTCCCCATGAGACGCACTTGTTGTATCCCTAATTTGAACAATTATGATGTAAGCCGAATCCTGGTTGATAGTGGAAGCTCGGTGAACGTTTTGTACCTCGATGTGTTTGCCAGGATGAAATTGCTCATGGAAAACCTTCGAGCCGTGGATTCCACCTGATGGGATTCACCGGCGACGTCATCATCCCAGAAGGAATCGTCACCCTGACGGTCCGCGCAGGAACCTGGCCCCTTGTAACCGTTGTTCACACGGACTTCCTAGTGACCGACCTCAGGTCCCCATACAATGCCATATTCGGCAGGCCCGGCTTGATGTCTCTTAAAGCGGTTGTCTCTATCCCGCATCTGTCTATGAAGTTCCCCACCGAGCAAGGAGTTGGAGTAGTTCGGGGAAGTCAAGCCATGGCTCGGCAATGTTTTGTCACGAGCCTTCAGTCCAGAATTCCCGAGGTTGACGGGCTAGACGCTCGCGAGGATTCGCCGAGCAACGGGGAGAACCGGAGGAACTGGAAGAAGTACCGCTGGACGAAGCTCGGCCCGACCGAACCATAAAGATCGGGTCGCTGCTTGAAAGGAGAGCCTCGTCGCGAGCTGATCAGATTCCTCCAAAGCAATGCGGACATCTTCGCCTGGACCGCCTCCGACATGCCAGGAATTAGCCCCGAAGTCCTCGTCCATCGTCTCAATGTGGACGAGATGCACAGGCCTGTTAAGCAGAAAGAAGAGAAGCTTCGCCCAGAGCGGCAAAAGCCATTGAAGAGGAGGTCGACAAACTCATCAAAGCCAACTTTGTCCGAGAGGTGAATTACCCAAGTTGGCTGTCAAACGTCGTCATGGTGAAGAAGTCGAATGGCAAATGGAGGATCTGCATCGACTTCACCGATCTCAACAAGGCATGCCCGAAGGACAGCTTCCCTCTCCCTCGGATCGACCAGCTTGTGGATGCCACCTCGGGCCACCAAATGCTGTCATTCATGGATGCCTATTCGGGCTACAATCAGATCCGGATGGCCCCCGAGGATGAAGAAAAGACCGCCTTCATAACCGACCGAGGTACCTACTGTTACCGAGTTATGCCTTTCGGTCTTAAAATGCAGGAGCGACCTACCAGGCTGGTCAACAAGGTGTTCAAGGAGCAAATCGGCCGGAACATGGAGGTGTATGTGGATGATATGCTGGTCAAAAGCAAGGAAGCGCACGGCATGTTGAGGACCTCGCGGAGAGCTTTGCCACGCTGCGCAAGTATGGAATGAAGCTCAACCCAACCAAGTGCGCCTTCGGCGTCAATTCTGGGAAGTTCCTCGGCTTCATGGTCTCCCAGCGCGGTATTGAGGCTAACCCTCAGAAGATCCAAGCTCTCCAACAAATGGCGCCCCCAGCGTCCATTAAAGAGTCCAGCGCCTAACCGGGAGAATAGCGGCCCTTAACCGCTTCGTGGGTCAGCCGAGAGATGCCTCCCCTTCTTCAAAACCTCCGATCGGCCAAGAATTTCCAATGGACTCCTGAATGCCAGAAATCATTTCAAGATCTCAAGAAGTACCTCGGCTCGCCTCCACTTCTCAGTAGTCCGGTCCCAGGGGAGACTCTGTTTCTGTATCTGGCCGTTTCGGAGGGAGCAGTTTGTTCGGTACTGGTCAAGAAGAAGGCAAGATCCAAAGACCGATCTACTATGTGAGTAGGCTGCTCCGCGACGCGGAGACGAGGTACACCAGGATCGAGAAATAGTGCTTGGCCTTGATCACCTCGGTCCGGAAGCTGCGACCATATTTCCAAGCACATTCAGTGACGGTCCTGACCGATCAACCCATCAAGGCGGTGGTCCACCGTCCAGAAACATCAGGGAGGATGACCAAATGGGCCGTCGAACTAAGCGAGCATGACATACATTTCAACCTCGCCCGGCCATCAAAGCTCAAGTGCTGGCCGACTTCCTCCTTGAGTGCACCATCCCGGAAGACGGCTCTACCCCAAAAAGTCCCGAAGGACCAAAACCTGAAGCTCGGTGGCTCCTTCACGTCGATGGGTCGTCCAACGCCCATCGTCCGGTGCGGGTTTGGTTCTCACCAGCCCGGAGGGGATGATTTTCGAATATGGCGTCCGATTCTCCTTCCCGGCCTCCAACAACGAAGCCGAGTATGAGGCCCTGTTAGCCGGTCTCCGGATCGCCCGCAACCTGAAGGTGGAAAACTTAGCGCCTTCACCGACTCTCAGCTGGTGGCCGGCCATGTGCGAGGGGAGTTTGAAGCCCGAGAACCCAATATGGTTCGATATCTCCAAGAGGTGCGCGGCCTACTTCCTCACTTTTCAGAGTTTGAAATCATTCAAATTCCTAGATCGGAAAACGCCCGTGCCGACCTACTCTCCCGATTGGCAACCACGGAGACAATGGATGCTGAACAAAAATTCCATCTGGAGACTCTGGAGAAGCCGAGTATCATGGAAGCTGACCGGGTGATGCAAATCGAGACCGAACCATCCTGGTTCGACCCTATCCTCAAGCTATCTTAAAGAAGGGTCGCTCCCGCCGACCGAAGGAGGCCAGGAAATTGAAGCTGCAGGCGACCCACTATGTATTGATTGACACCAGCTTTACAAGCGGTCTTTCTCTATGCCGCTGCTCAGATGCCTCCGCCCATCCGAGGCGGACTATGCTCTACGGGAGGTACATGAAGGGATCTGCGGCAACCATCTGGGAGGCCGGTCCCTATGTCACAAGGTGCTACGGCAAGGCTATTATTGGCCGACCATGCAGAAAGATGCGGACGATCTAGTCCGAGCCTGTGACGCCTGCCAGAGACATTCGAGCATCCAGAGGCTCCCCTCCGCCGAGCTAGTTTCCATATCCTCCGCTTGGCCCTTTGCCAAGTGGGGGATGGACATCCTCGGCCCATTCCCGTTGGCGACGGGACAGCGAAAATTCTTATTTGTCGCCATTGACTACTTCACCAAATGGGTTGAAGCGGAAGCAGTTGCCAAATCACCGAAGCCCGGGCCAGAGACTTTGTGTGGAGGTCCATCATCTGCCGGTTCGGCCTCCCCCACACCATAATCACCGAACGGCAAACAGTTCGACAATTCCAAATTCCGCCAATTCTGCGGAGCATGGAATTCGTCACCACCTTACTTCGGTCGGACACCCACAAGCCAACGGAGCGGCCGAGGTAACCAACAGGACTCTCCTCCAAGGAATCAAAGCTCGCCTCTCTAGAGCCCAAGGCAGGTGGGCAGATGAGCTGCACCATGTCTTGTGGGCCTATCGCACCACTCCGAGAATCCCACGGGCGAGACCCCATTCCGAATGGCTTTCGGTACGGAGGCCGTCATCCCTGTGGAAGTGGGCCTCCCATCTTTGCGGGTGGAGAGTTACTCGGAAGAAGCCAGCAACGAGCAACTCCGCACCAACCTCGACTGGTGGAGGAAGTCAGAGAGAAGGCCCGATCAGGACGGCCGCCTATCAACAGAGGGTGGCTCGGTACCATGCCTCCAGAGTCAAGGGGAAAGCTTTCCTTCCTGGCGACCTTGTCCTCCGGAAAGCTCTGTATCCAAACCGCTGGAGCAAGGAAAGCTGGCGCCGAACTGGGAAGGCCCGTACCAAGTCAGAGGTCATTGGACCAGGAACCTACAAGCTGCAGGATCTAAGGGAAATCCGTCCCCCGGACGTGGAACTCGGACAACCTCCGCAAATACATCAGTAGGGTATGTCCTTTAGGCCCCTTCTTAAATTGTTGGCATATTGTTTTATAATTCATGACATAAATCACCATATATGCCATAAATCGTGAGGAAAAACAGATGCTGCTTACCAATCCTCGGCATGACCGAGTTATCTGTTTAACAGGAAATCTCCGAACCTTGGCAGGGCCAGCAATAAATCTTCGAACCTCGGCTGGGCCGAGCAACTAATCTCCGAACCTCGGCTGGGCCAAGCAACAAATCTCCGAACCTCGGCTGGGCCGAGCAACAAATCTCCGAACCTCAGCTGGGCCGAGAAACTAATCTCCAAACCTCGGCTGGGCCGAGCAACTAGTCTCCGAACCTCAGCTGGGCCGAGCGATGGATTCTAAAGCCCCGGCCAAAACCGGAGTGCATAAAGCCCTGGCTAAAATCGGAGTGCATAAGTCCTGGAAAAAACTGAAGCACGCAAACCTCGATCGAAACAAAAGGACTTCCGAACAGTCCCCAGAGATTTAGCCAGTTTGAAAAATACACGCCATCCAAAATCATCAGCAGGCATAAAGTCCGCGCCTTTAGCAAATCCCTAAAGGCCTCGACAGGCCCTACACGGTCGCCTAAGAACCCCAGACAAAGTCGGGGAATCTCTCCTATTGCTAAATCCTCGAGCAATATCCCTGCACCTTATCGCCCAAGCACCTATCTTGCTCCGCAAATGAGACCATGATTTACCACGTAAGCCCACGGGACCGCCCAGGTCTCCCTTTGGCTCGAACAGGGACAAACAGTTTTTCCTTTTATGGAACAAACGATGATCTCAGCAGGGAACAAGAGATTGCCAAAAAAGAACTTTACTCTTTATTCATTATAGAGAAAAGTACAAAAAGAAAAAGTAAAAAAAATGGGATTCGCAGAGGCCTACTGTCTCCCCTCAGGAGCTGCCGGGTCCTCCATATGCCGAGTCAACTCGGCGACTTGCTGACGGAGGGATGCTATCACCCCCTCCTGCCGATCAATGACCCGGCGGAGAGCCTCGGCCTCCCTCATAGAAACGGCGAGAAACTCCTCGACCGACTTCTCGAGCTGCTCGTGGCATGCCAGAGCTAATGCCAGGGCCACACCATCGATAGTCACGGAGGAACGGCTCCCCTGGGAGCCCCCACGGCCATTACTAACAGTGCTCGATTCTTCGGACGATTGCCCTTCACCCTGAGAAGTCATACCCGCTCTCAGGAGCTGTTGAGAGGCTAACCGAAAGAATGACGAACACTGGCATCCCTGTCATCCATATTTATACCACCCAGACAAGTATCTCGAG
>UESW01001504.1:993616-1054849 GCA_900491605.1 Calamus simplicifolius
TTTGACGGAACGGAGGGCCATGGTTAAACAAAGGCCTTAGTTCGGCCAAATATGCCCGAACGAAGGCCTTTCGTTTGGTCCTGTTTAATCAACGTGCGAAAGAAAGAAGGCGCTGGGGGTCGAAGAGGACCGATGCCGAAAAGTCGGAAGGGGCGTCGGGAGAGAGGAGGTGCTAGGAGTGAGGGAGGATTCTAGGGAAGAGGTGATGAGAGGGAGGAGGCGGTGCCAGAAAGGGGAAGAGGATGGTACCAGAAAGAGATGTTTAGGAAAGGGGACGAGGGGTGTGGAGAGAAAAAAGAAGCGTAGTTTAGAATTTTTTTTTTAAATATGGGGGTGCACCGAGTAATTTCTTTTCATGTCATTGATGGTTAGCCTATGTGGAAAAGTCTTTGGGCCGCAAGCATTGGACGAAATGATTAATTGTGCATGTACATATTTATACGTACATGCATAATCACATATGATGCATATTTCTATATCGCATCCAATACAGAAAGAATTTTTTGAACCTATATTTGCAAGACCATGCTGAGTATTATTAGGTTTCGATGCATGGCTGTTCTGGTCATGGATTGTTTGGTCTTTGAGTGCATTCAGCCTGTGCAATGTTGAAAAGTATTTGACGAATAATGCTGATATCATCAAATTTTTTACAATGACTGATGTATTGGGTTAGACATGAGTAACATAGTATTTTAAAAATTTTTATATTTAATAATATATTTGGTAAAAATGTAAGCTCATCATGTTTGATTTATGTTACTAATGTTAGTTCATATTCTATACTATCATATCCTTAAATTATTTTATTATAAATCTTATTTTATCTGCTAAGCGGGTTTTTTTCTCCTTCAAATATGAAATGTCTCATTAAAAAAATAAGGATTCTTTGTAAAATCATTTTAAAATATTATATATTTAAATATTTAAAATATAAATATACAATAAAATGTAATTTATTATATATTTAATAATATAATATATTATTTAATAATGTATATTTAATAATAATTTTAACATAAAAGTATTATTTAGATAATAATTTAATATGCAAGAAGGTAAAAAATATTAATAATTTTAATTTAATATTTATATATATAAATATATAATATTATTTAAAAAAACTAATATTAATATTAATATTAATATTAATATTAATATAAATATAATATTTAAATATAAAAATATTATCAAGTGCATATTAGATATATAATCAAGGCTTCATTTTTTAGTAAAAAATTTATAAAAAGTTGGTTAATTTTCTCATTGACAACTTATTTATATTCTTTTGCTTTAATCAAAAAGGTCAAAAGGGTAACTTACATCCTTAAGTTATTATTGACTTATCAAATTAGGGGTAACACTTAACCATCTGAGAGATATCTAAATTGATTTTCCCATAAATTTTTTAGTGAAGAAATTTATAAAAATTGGTTAATTTTCTCATTGACTGCTATTTATTTCTTTTGCTTAAATCAAAAAGGTCAAAAGGGTAACTTACATCCTTAAGTTATTATTGACTTATCAATTAGGGGTAAACTTAACCATCGAGAGATATCTAAATTTATTTTTATAAATTAGATAAAATATTTTTTATCTTTCTCAAATATTATAGTATGATCATAATTTTTCTTCTATTAATACCAAAGTTGTCAATTTCGTTTCGTTTTAGCTGTTTCGGCCAAAACGTTATTTCGATGGCTTATCTGAAAAGATGAGCCCTACGTTTCGAAAGATTTTTTGGTCATTTCGATGCATTTCAGCATGTTTCAACCATTTCGGTATGTTTCGGCCGTTTCGACAAAATATATTTCGGGATCAATTTATGAATTGTTAAACCTTTTAGGATCATTTTTATATATATATATATATATATATATATATATATATAATAAAAAAAACCCTAGTTACATACCCCTTTTCTTTCAGTTGCACAGTCGCATCTCTTAAAAACTTAAACTCTTTTTTTTATGTTGTTATTATTATTTATGAAGAATATAAATTATGAATAAAATTTTTATTATATATATATATATATTCGAAATGAAGCACCGAAACGGTTCGATACCGAAATATTTCGTTTCATAAACTAAAACGAAACATAATCCAAACCAAATTGACAACTTTGATTAATACTCCTTGATTCTTCCTTTCTTTTTTACTCTCAGTATGTTTTAGGAAACAAAAAGTAAGAAAATAACATTTATGAAAGATTACATGGTTGAAATAAAATATCTTCTTATGACAAAATATGTATTTTATAAAGAGATATACTATTATTTAATTAGTAAAAAATAATGTTAAAAATTTAATTTAATTTTAATAAATAAAATTTATATATGATTAATATGTATTGAAAGTATGGTTAGAAATATAGTTTAATAAAAAATTGAGCTTTAGTCATAGAAAAATAGTATAATTAATATACAAATTAGATCTAACAGTACAAAGGGTATTGGAGCAAGATAAATAAATCTTATTAACTTATTTAGAAAAATTATAATATAAAATAATATAGGTAACAAAGACTAGAGTTACTTTTCAATATATAAAAGGATGTGAATAAATTATTTTCTTATTTAAGTGTTGCCTTAATACTTACTTGAAAAAAAAAAATTTTTGAATAACTTTAATACCTTACAAATAATGAGGCATAAATTGAATATTATTAAATATTTACATAAAAGTTAAGAGCATAATTGAAGATTACCATCTTTGATAATTTTAGATATCCATATTTTAAAAAAGAATCAATTATCATGCTTTATGATAATCTTAGATTATCAAGAATCAAACATTATCAGATAGATTATCAAGTCTAATTATTAAGTATGATAATCTGTATAATAATTTTAAATTACCAAGGTGGATGATCACTAAACAAACGGACCCTTTAAGATGAGAAAGTGGAGATTTTCTAAGAAAAGGTCTTTATGCACCGTAAGCAGTAAAAGTGTGTTGAGTTCAGTGATTGATCGCGCATGTGTACGGTTATGTATGGTCAAAAATAATTTTATTCTTTCGGGCATCATAAGTGAGATCGTATATGAGAGCAGCTAAGTAGTGCGCACCGTGCGCTGCAGCACAGCGCACGATGCAGGACGATTTTTTTATTTTCAAAAGATCGGCCATTTCTACTTGCATGTGTTGGCAAGTATTCATGGCAATCGAAAATCAAATGAATGCAAAAATAAAAACTATTGGGCAGCGGGTAGCATCGGATCTGCACAAAGTAGTTCATGCATGAGTCAGCTGCTGCAAAGTTTTTTTGTTTTAAATTTTTTTAATTTTTTAATATTTATTTCATAGATAGAAATCTAAAAATTAATAAATAAAATGTAAATAATAATCAAACCATAATATAATAAAGTGTTGCCGCCGGGATCTGTCCTTCGACTCGAGCGCGGTTGGTCTCCTGATCTGGGCTTCCTCCTGGGTGTACCTGCACAGAAGTCCTCACGCGAGAGGCATTGAAGGTGGCCCTCCGTGGAAGACCCTCCGACGCTCAAATCAGTGGGGATCGACGATCAACAGAAATGAGGAGAAGGATCTCTCTGGGGAGTCCCTCCAGGGGTTGCCAATCGAGAGCTCTGGGAGAGCGCCGACGAGCAGTGGAGAGAGTAAGAGTGAGAGTAGGCCAGGAGCTGTGTGCGCATACCTAAGAGAATATGGGAATGTCAGATTTATAGGCAATCACCTGGATCTTGAGCGCCTTCTGGAAGGTTCGAAGGTTGTTAGGATACGGAAATGATTCGAATCAAGCTGTTGTAAGGCCGGTGGGATCCGTATCTTATTCGTTGAAGGATCGACGGCTGGGAGAGCTCTTTGATGGCCCGAGATCTGATGAATGCATATGTCCCATGCAGTTATTCTAGATCCTAGACCACTCCTCGATATGATTCTTTGTTTGGAATTCTGTTACATTAGGCCTGGGCTCTCCCACGTCGGGTTCCACGGAGGTGTGTGTCGAGCCATGGATTGCTCGGGGAGCCGAGCTATGGAAGCCAAATTATGGAAGCTCGGGGAGGCCGAGCTATGAAAGCTCGGGGAGCCGAGCTATGGGTAGCTCGGGGAAACTAAGCTATGAGTAGCTCGGGGAAGCCGAGCTATGGAAGCTTGGGGAGGTCGAGCTACGGTAGCTCGGGGAAGCCGAGCTATGGGTAGCTCGGGGGAAATCGAGCTATGAGTAGCTCGGGAAAGCCGAGCTATGGGTAGCTCGGGGAAACTGAGCTATGGATAGCTCGGGGAAGTCAAGCTATGAGTAGCTCGAGGAACCGAGCTATGGGTAGCTCGGGGAAGCCAAGCTATGGGTAGCTCGGGGAAACTGAGCTATGGGTTGCTCGGCCCATTGGACCATATTAGTTAGCTCGTTCTTCATGGGCGCAATGTAGCGGCGGGGGAATGGGGCTGATCTTAGCCCCTTCGCACGGTTATCAATGCAATGGCGATTTTACCCTCAACACATGCCCCCCACTTCCTAGTTTGAAGAGTAGGTTCGAGCGTAGGGAGTATAGACTTAGGTGGCACAATCCGAACGGGGGGACGCGTATTTGACAGCCTGCGCAATGATGCCCTAATTAATGCTGTGAGGCCGTCTTGCCTTTTCGAGGTGGATCCATCGTTCCTTAGGGGGAAGGCAGCGACTGGGGAAGCGCCACGTAGGAGATCTCGATTTTCACGGCGCCCATGGTGGCGGTTCTGGATGCCTTGGTTGAGACGCCTCATCTTCACCTTGAGGCGGTTTTCCTTGGGAAAAATGGAGTCGTGGCGGCGCCATCCCTATTTGAAGCTCTTTCGCTTTCCCTTGGGGAACTTGTCTTTCCGTTTTCATAGCGATCTTGCTCAGCGTCTCTTGCGATTGAAGATATCATGAGTCCGAGTGATCAGGCTTCGGAGGTGACCTTGGCGGACCTGGAGCGGATATGCTGCCTGCACAAGATCCCCCAGGATGTTACCTTGTCGCTTCTGACGGCTGAGGACAGGGTAACATCCGGATTGGGGGACGGAGCGTTCTGCTACGAGGAAAGTTTGAGGGCAGGGCTTCGTACTCAGCTTCATTGTTGGAGGCTGGGAAGGAGAAGCGGACACATACTCAAAAGTTGCCCCCTCCGGGCTGGTGAGGACCAAGCCCGCTCTGGAGCGATGAGCGTTGGATGACCTGTCGACATGGAGGAGCCACCGGGCGCCAAGTTTTGGTTTCTCGGGGGATCAGGGGTGGAGCCGTCCTCGGGATGGTACATTCGAGGAGGAAGTCGGCTAGCACCTGAGCTTTGATGGCCGGATGAGGCTGAAATTGGATGTCGTGCTTGTTGACCCAATCGTTGATTTTGATGAGTAACAAAACTATTTGAGTATAACATTTGAAGTTACTAATGATTTTGATTAAGTTTTTCAGTTTATGATATGATTTATTAATCAAAATGATAAGACAAATCAAGTTCTAGTTCGAATCTAATGTCAAGGTAAGATTTCAAACATTAAAGTCGACACATGGAATCGCAGAGTCAACTCCGAAAATCAGTACGGACTTAGAGTCAACTCCTGGACTGTTAGAGCCGACTCCAACATAAAAGACAGAACGATGGTTTTTCTAGCCACGACTTAGAGTCGACTCCCGGACTGTTAGAGTCGACTCCAGAAGATTTTTGTGTCGACCCCAGAAAAGTCAGAGACGACTCCAGTTCAAGCGATTTGGGGATTTTTGATTTAGAGCCGACTCCAAAAAGTTAGAGCCGACTCCAGAATGTCAGACGCGACTTCAAATGTTAGAACGACTCTAAACTTTACTTTTATCTTTTTAATTCCAACGGCTATTGCTATTTTTGGATCTAATCCTTCTTACACTTGTTTCTAACGGATAGTTTTAAACTATTTATGGATTAAACTGATCTATAAGAAGAGGGTTTGCTGCATCCGAAAAAGAGAGAGAAAAAAGAAAAAAATAGAGAAAAATCTTTGAAATCCATCATAAAAGAAAAGAGGGAAGATTCGAAAGGAAAGATTATACTGATTCCCCAAAAAAAAGAGAGAGATTCCAAGCTTTCATAGCTTCATTTTGAAGAAATCTCAAGAAAGGAAGCAAGCCCTAGTTTTCTGATCTTCAGAGCTTCAAGAGCATTCTAAAGGAAGATCCACCCAAGAGAAGAGAAGAAGCAAGCCACCTAGATCTGCAAATCAGGCTTTGATTCCTATCTCTTTATTTCGTGTTCTATCATTGTATATTTGCTCATTGGAGGAGCCTTTGTTTTGTAAAAACAATTATTGTTTGCTGGGTCAATCGGAGGATTGATTCCATTGAGGCTGTTAGCCTTGTGCAAGCAGTTTGCTTGTGGTGTAAGGTTTTGTGTGGTGAGCCTTGAAAACCAGCTGGGTTCGTTTGTGCACCCGGAAAACAACAAGTTCGAGTTGTGAGCTTGCAAAAAAACTCTGCTGTAATCAGATTGATTATAGTGTGGACCCAAGAGATACTTGAGTGGACGTAGGTGTAGGTACACCGAACCACTATAAAATCTCCTGTGTTTGCCGTGATTGTCTCATTATCTTTAACTCTCTATTTGTGCATATTCTGTTTTAATTTGTGTGAATCTAAGTTTTTATTTCCGCTGGGGTTTATTTTCAAAAATTTAAATTTTTAAAAAACCCAATTCACCCCCCTCTTGGGTTGCTATCTGGACCAACAATTGGTATCAGAGCCAGTGCTCATTTGATTTGATCTAACGATCAAGAGTCAAAGATCCACATGGCAACTCAAGCTGGTTCATCTTTTTCGAAGGTCAATCTACAAATAGACCACCCTTGTTTAATGGATTAAACTATGGTTATTGGAAGGCTAGAATGGTGACAATGGAGCATTATAGTCAATGGACCACACCCACTGCTAGAGTTAATGGCATGGAGATTTCTAAACGGAAACGGAATGGGATGAACATGATAAAAAATTGGCACAACTTAATGCCAAAGCAATGAATGTTTTATACTGCTCATTAGATGCAAATGAATTCAATCGTATATCTATTTGCATTTCTGCTAAGGAAATATGGGATAGACTTGAGGTTACCCATGAGGGAACAAATTAAGTCAAGGAATCCAAGATTAACATGCTAGTTCATAAGTATGAATTGTTTAAAATGATGCATGTGAATCTATTACTGATATGTTTACAAGATTTACTGATATAGTTAATGGTTTAAAAAGCCTTGGTAAATCTTATGATAATTCTGATCTTGTGAGGAAGGTTTTACGTTCTTTGCCTAGGACTTGGGAAGCTAAAGTGACTGCAATACAAGAGGCAAAAGATCTAAGTACCCTACCCCTGGAAGAATTATTGGGATCCTTGATGACTTATGAGCTTCAAATTAAGCAACATGTTGATGATGATGAGTCAAAGAAGAAGAGGACTATGGCTCTTAAGATTTCTGAATATATGGAAGAGCCTCATGAATCTGAAGATGAAAGTGATGATGAGGACATGACACTCATCACAAGAAAATTTAAAAAATTCATGAAGTAGAAGAAGTTTGAAAAGAAAAAGCCCTTTGCAAGAAAAGATGAGGACAAGGGCAAAGAAAAAGAAGTTATTTGTTTTGAATGTAAGAAGCCGGGTCATTTTAAATCTGAATGCCCACAACTAAAGAAAGGCACCCGGAAATTCAAAAAGAAGGCAATGATGGCCACATGGAGTGATTCGGAAAGCTCAAGTTCCGAAGAGGAAGAAAAGAGTGAAATGGCCAATCTATGCTTCATGACGGACAATGATGAGGTAAGTCCGAGTTTTCTTGATGATTTTACTTTCAATGAATTGCATAGTGCTTTTATGAATTAATGGATGATTTTGCAAACAAAGAACAAAGATCTGAAAAATCAAATGCAAAAACTATCCTTAGAAAATGAAAAGCATGTTGTAGAAAAAGGAGTTTTGATGAAAGAAAATGAAAGCTTGAAAAATGAAGTTGATAGACTTAAACCTATAGTTGATAAATTTACTTTGAGCTCTATCAAACTTAATATGATTTTGGATAATCAAAAAGCTGTCTTTGATAAAGCTGGATTAGGATATAATCCACTTAAAAAGCAAAAATCTTTGAAAAATATTTTTGTACATGCTGAAAAATCATCAAATATTACTTGTTTTAAATGTGGAAACAAAGACATAAATCTTATATGTGTAAATCTCCACATAATAAAAGAAAATGATTTGGGTTCCAAAGGAACAATATTTAATGCATCTAACCATGAAGGACCCAAGAAGGCTTGGGTACCTAAAATTAAGACATGAATGTTTTGCAGGAGTGTCTTGCAGCCATCAGACTGAAAAGAAAATGGTACCTGGATAGTGGTTGCTCAAGACACATGACGGGTGATAAAGATCAATTCATCACCCTTGAATCAAAAAGAGGTGGAGTAGTTACTTTTGGTGATAATGGTCAAGGCCATATCATGGGTATTGGTAAGATTCAAATTACTCCATCTACTCATATTGATAATGTTTTATATGTCGATGGACTTAAACATAATTTGATAAGTATTAGCCAACTGTGTGATAAAGGTTTCAAAGTTTCCTTTGAAGCTTCTGTTTGCACTGTTACTAATCCCATTGATAATAGCATTATTCTTGTTGGTAAACGTTATGGCAATGTGTACTTAATTGATTTGAGTAATTTATCTCCAAGTAATCATTGCTTAGTTGCTAATAATGCTAAGATGAATGAGATTGGTTGGCTATGGCACCGTAGATTAGGTCATGCAAGCACACACCTAATTTCTAAACTATTGAAAATGGATCTAGTTAAAGGTATTCCTAGCTTAAATTTTGAAAATAATCGAATATGTGATGCATGTCAATTTGGAAAACAAACAAGAACTTCTTTCAAATCTAAGAATATTGTTTAACTACTAGGCCACTAGAGCTACTACACATGGACCTTTTTGGACCTACTAGAACCACAAGTCTAGGAGGAAAGAAATATGGTCTAGTGATAGTAGATGATTACTCTAGATTCACTTGGGTAATATTTTTGGCTCACAAAGATGAGACTTTCTCAATATTCCTGAAATTCGTTAAGAAAGTCACAAATGAGAAAAACACTACCATAGTGTCTATTAGAAGTGATCATGGAACTAAATTTGAAAATCACTTATTTAAAAAATTCTGTTTTGAAAAAGGCATATATCATAACTTTTAGCACTTAGGACACCTCAACAAAATGGAGTTGTAGAAAGAAAGAATAGGATTTTAGAAGACATGGCCCGTACCATGCTATGTGAAAGCCAACTTCCAAAATATTTTTGGGCGGAAGCTAAACACAGCATGTTACATCCTAAATAGAGCCCTGATTAGATATCCTTAAGAAGACTCCCTATGAACTATGGCATAATAGGAAACCAAATTTAGGTTATTTTCATGCATTTGGTTGTAAATGCTTTATTCATAACAATGGAAAGGATAATCTTGGGAAGTTTGATGCAAAGTCTGATGAAGGTATTTTCCTAGGATATTCTACATCTAGCAAGGCATATAGAGTATTTAATAAGAGAAGCTTAGTTGTAGAAGAATCCATTCATATAGTGTTTGATGAGTCTTTAGCATCAAGTTCAGATAAAATTGATGATGAGGAAGATACATCTTTGATTGAAAGAGGTATTGAAAAATTAAATGTATCTTCAGATCAAGAACCTGAAGCTAAGGATGATGACTCACCTAAGGATGATGGTATTGATATTGCTCATAATGATAAAGATCTACCTAGAGATTGGAGATATGCTTATGGTCATCCTAAGGACCTAATCATAGGTGATCCATCTCAAGGTGTAAGGACTAGATCATCAATGAGAAATATCAATAATCATCTTGCATTTGTATCTCATATAGAACCTAAAACTATAGAGGAAGCTGAGAAAGATAGTTATTGGATGTTAGCAATGCAGGAAGAGTTAAACTAATTCACTAGAAACCAAGTTTGGACCCTAGTACACAGACCTAAAAACCACCCTGTAATAGGATCTAAATGGGTTTTTAGAAATAAATTGGATGAAAATGGATTGGTAATTAGAAATAAGGCTAGATTAGTTGCAAAAGGATAATCAGGAAGAAGGTATAGATTTTGATGAAACCTTTGCACCTGTTGCTAGATTAGAAGCCATTAGGCTACTACTTGCATTTGCATGTCATATGAATTTCAACTTATTTCAAATGGATGTTAAAAGTGCATTTTTAAATGGTTTTATAAATGAGGAAGTTTATGTTGAACAACCTCCTGGTTTTGCAGATCATGAATTTTCAAATCACGTTTTCAAATTGCACAAAGCACTTTATGGTTTAAAGCAAGCACCTAGAGCTTGGTATGATAGATTAAGTAAATTTTTAATTGAAAATAATTTTTCTAGAGGAAATGTTGATAAAACCTTGTTTTTAAAAAGAAAAGAAAACATTTATTAATTGTTCAAATTTACGTTGATGACATTATATTTGGTGCTACTAACAATCTCCTTTGTCAAGAATTTGCTAAGTTAATGCAGGGAGAATTCGAGATGAGCATGATGGGAGAACTCAACTTCTTCCTTGGACTTCAAATCAAACAAGAGAAAGCGGGAATTTTCATCAACCAAACAAAGTACACAAAGGAAATACTCAAGAAGTTTGGTATGGAATCTGCTAAACCTCTTGGTACGCCAATGAGTCCCTCATGCAAGCTGGACAAGGATGAAGAAGGTAAGAAAGTAGATCAGAAGCATTACAGAGGTATGATCGGATCACTTCGTTACCTAACTGCAAGTAGGCCAGATATTATATTTTCTGTTTGCCTATGTGCAAGATATCAATCTAATCCTAAGGAATCACATTTATTTGCTGTTAAAAGAATCTTTAGATACTTAAATGGAACTAAAAATGTAGGATTATGGTATTCTAGAGACTCAACCTTAAAATTGATTGCTTATTCTGATTCTGATTATGCTGGTTGTAAATTAGATAGAAAGAGTACAAGTGTGGCATGCCAACTTTTAGGAAGTAACTTAATCTCTTGGTTTAGCAAGAAGCAAAATTGGGTTGCATTATCCACTGCTGAGGCAGAGTATGTTGCAGCTGGAAGTTGCTATGCTCAAATCCTTTGGATTAAGCGACAACTTGAAGATTATGGTATCACACTTGATAAAATTCCTATTAAATGTGATAATACTAGTGCCATAATCTAACTAAGAATCCAATTCAACATTCAAGAACTAAACACATAGAAATTAGACATCACTTCATTAGATAACATGTTTCCAACAATGATGTTTGTCTTGAATATGTTAATACTAATGATCAATTAGCTGATATTTTTACCAAACCTTTGAGTGAGGAAAGATTTTGTTATCTTAGAGGAGAATTAGGAGTTTGTGACCCTTTAGAATGATTTTCTAAAACTCCTAAGGACAACAACTATCTAGACTTCATCCATTTCTTGAAAATCCTCTATGTCCAATAAGGAAATTTATCTAGAAATTTGATTCATTGTTTCCCCAATTGATTAGGAACATTTATCTAGAATTTATTGATTAATTTGATTAGTTTCAGATCCTTGAAATTCCAATTTTTCACTGAAACTATTGTGGAGTCGACACCTGCAGTTTGTGGAGTCGACACCTTCATATTTTGATGTTCTATCTGGGCAATTAGAGCCGACTCCGGCTTCTGCAGAGCCGACTCTAATTCGGGCACTGACAGATTTTCTGGTTCGGAGCCGACACCTCGCTTAAGAGGAACTAGGTCAAAATAAAAAGGCGGAGTCGATACCCAAACGACCCTATCGTCTCCTAATCCCTTCTAAAGCCGTTCCAAAATTCCAACTCCTCCAAACCCCTCAAATCTCTCAATAACTCATTCCAATCAATTCCTATGGCTCCTAAGAAGCGTGCTATTGTTGGAGGTTCGGCCGTTCCCACGAGAAAAAGGACGATTCGTAGGCAACCCTCACCGTCTTCATCATCTGCCACCCAAGATGCTTCTCCACCTTCACCATCTTCTCCACGGGTAGATCAATTAGCGGGTAAGGCCATTACAACTGGAAGAAAAGTAGATTTTGATTTATTTGCTTCGGAGGGCTTCGCTATTGTCCGATTATTGAAGGAAATGGGATGGAAGAATGTTTGCTCTTTGGATGTTCCTACGTACCCTGCCCTTGTGAGAGAATTCTATAATGATTTATGTAGAGGAGAGGGAGGTTTAGTGAGTTTTGTAAGAGGAACCAAAGTGATAATCACGACCGAGATTCTTGAAAATTTATTGGAGATGCCTACTATTGGACTAGTTGAGTATCAACATGATGATTGAGGAGGTGCCCTATCTAGGATGTTAGGGAGAGAAGTATCTGAGTTTGAAGAAATCATGGCTAATCAACTAAATTTGGAACTCAGGTTACCTCATAATATTTGTGGAAGAATCTTGTTTCTTAAAATTGAAGGTTTGAATATGTCTCGGAGCGAGATATCTTATTGATGGACTGTATCATTACTGGAAGGCCTGTTAATTTAGCTAGAATGATGATTGGTTATATGGCAGAAGCAGCAACCAATAAGAGATCAACACTGCCATACGTATGATTCTGACATTAGTTTTTAGAAGCCAAGGTGTGCTAATAATGGACAATGAGCCACTAAGAAAATTAAGGCATACTGATTACTACAGTGTCTCTACAATTCACCGCATGGGCTTCAGAAAAGAGAATGATATTTGGATAAAAAGAGGACAAGAGACCAGAGCAGAGGAAGTTAGAGTTGAGGAGGCTAGAGCAGAGGATATTCCTGGCCATCTATTGCTGGACCTTCAAGGCTGGACCGAGCACTCATCCTTCACCTCCACATCAGTCAGCCTTGGTATCTGGAAGATTTTCAAAGGAGCAGCTTGATCAGCTCAGAGCCCTACTGACTGAGCATGATTCGAAATGAGAAGTGAAATGAAATTGATATGCTAAGCTTGACATGATAGTTTCTACTTTGGATAAATCAGTGAATGCCATGTCATCTGAGCTTCAAAAGATTTTTGAAAGACTAGAAGGGATAGCAGATGGATCAAGAGTCTATTTAGATGCTACTGGTCAGTTGAAGAAAGATCTTGATATTGCTGTCGCTCAAGTTGAAGCTTGTCTTGAAAAATTTAAGAAGGACCAAAAAGATGAGATTATGGAAATGATTGGTCATTTGAAGAAAATTGTTTACAAGCATGTTTGATTTTGATACCCTGTCTTATCCTAGTTTGTATCTTAGGATTTCTTGCTTTCTTTACTTTGATAGCTTGTATCTAGGAATTTTGGTTTACTGTGAATATACTTGAATATTACTTTGCTGTGAAATGTACTTGAACTGACACATGTAATGAATCTTGCATTGAAATACAATTATCCTTTTATTGCAAATTTGTCTATGAGAACCAATTACCATCTCTATGATTGAATGAACCAACAACCTGCTCTGATAACATTCTTATTATTTTTAAATTCACCTTATTGCTGGTAACAAAAAAGGGGAGAGAAAACTGTATATGCATAAAGGAAATAAGAATGGAAGAATATAAGATTAAAGGAATATAAGATTTCAATCAATTGGCATATCTAAAAAGGGGGAGAGAAATTTTGAGATTTATAAATTCTAATCAATTTGTATCAAAAATGATCAATTGATTTCAGTTTATTTACATAGGGGGAGTTATTCAATGCAGGGGGAGCTTAATAATTTCTACGTAAAGTTCAATCATCTTGATTGATGTTTATAATAGAACTCAAGTATGTTTTTAAAGTTCATTTTGAAAATTGGCATCAAATTCTCTGTTAGGAAGTTTTTAAAAGCTTTAACAATGTCTGTAACTCTTCATTCAAATAAATTTTTAATGCATATACTCAAAGTTTTTGTCATCATCAAAAAGGGGGAGATTGTTGACCCAATTGTTGATTTTGATGATTAACAAAACTATTTGAGTATAACATTTGAAGTTACTAATGATTTTGATTAAGTTTTTCAGTTTATGATATGATTTATTAATCAAAATGATAAGACAAATCAAGTTCTAGTTCGAATCTAATGTCAAGGTAAGATTTTAGACATTAGAGTCGACACATGGAATCGCAGAGTCGACTCCGAAATCGGCACGGACTTAGAGTCGACTCCTGGACTGTTAGAGCCGACTCCAACAGAAAAGACAGAACGATGGTTTTTCTAGCCACGACTTAGAGTCGACTCCCGGACTGTTAGAGTCGACTCCAGAAGATTTTGTGTCGACCCCAGAAAAGTCAGAGATGACTCCAGTTCAAGTGATTTGGGGATTTTCGATTTAGAGCCGACTCAGAAAAGTTAGAGCCGACTCCAGAATGTCAGACGCGACTTCAAAACTGTCAGAACGACTCTAAACTTTACTTTTATCTTTTTAATTCCAACGGCTATTGCTATTTTTGGATCTAATCCTTCTTATACTTGTTTCTAATGGATAGTTTTAAACTATTTATGGATTAAACTGATCTATAAGAAGAGGGTTTGCTGCGTCCAAAAAGAGAGAGACAAAAAGAAAAGAATAGAGAAAAAACTTTGAAATCCATCAGAAAAGAAAAGATGGAAGATTCGAGAGGAAAGATTATACTGATTCCCCAAAAGAAAAGAGAGAGATTCCAAGCTTTCATAGCTTCATTTTGAAGAAATCTCAAGAAAGGAAGCAAGCCCTAGTTTTCTGATCTTGGAGCTTCAAGAGCATTTAAAGGAAGATCCACCCAAGAGAAGAGAAGAAGCAAGCCACCTAGATCTGCAAATCAGGCTTTGATTCCTATCTCTTTATTTCGTGTTCTATCATTGTATATTTGCTCATTGGAGGAGCCTTTGTTTTGTAAAAACAATTATTGTTTGCTGGGTCAATCGGAGGATTGATTCCATTGAGGCTGTTAGCCTTGTGCAAGCAGTTTGCTTGTGGTGTAAGGTTTTGTGCTGGTGAGCCTTGAAAACCAGCTAGGTCCGTTGTGCACCCGAAAACAACAAGTTCGAGTTGTGAGCTTGCAAAATAACTCTGCTGTAATCAGATTGATTATAGTGTGGACCCAAGAGATACTTGGGAGTGGACGTAGGTGTAGGTACACCGAACCACTATAAAATCTCCTGTGTTTGCCGTGATTGTCTCATTATCTTTAACTCTCTATTTGTGCATATTCTGTTTTAATTTGTGTGAATCTAAATTTTTATTTCCGCTGGGGTTTATTTTCAAAAGAGTTTAAATTTTTGAAAAACCCAATTCACCCCCCCTCTTGGGTTGCTATATGGACCAACAGTGCTCGCTCAGCTCGATGGCACATTTAGTCATTCTCCCTGATGTCTCCGGGGGATGGACCACCGCCTTGATAGGTTGGTTAGTCAGGACCGTCACAGAATGCGCCTGGAAGTATGGCCGTAACTTCTGAACTAAGGTGATCAAGGCTAACACATCTTCTCAATCCGGCTATACCTCGCCTCCGCATCACGGAGCAGTTTGCTGACATAATAAATGGCTTCTGGGCCTTGTTTTCTTCTCTGACCAGCACTGAGCAAACGGCACCTTCCGATACAGCCAGATATAGGAACAATGCCTCCCCAGGATTTGGACTGCTGAGGAGTGGGGAGAGCCGAGGTACTTCTTGAGGTCTTCAAATGATTTTTGGCATTCGGAAGTCCATTGGAAATTTTTAGCCGACCGAAGAGTTTTGAAGAAGGGGAGGCATCTTTCGGTAGAGCGCGCCACGAAGTGGTTGAGGGCCGCTATCCTCCCGGTTAGCGCTGGACTTCTTTAATTGACGCCGGGGGCACCATCTGCTGGAGAGCTTGAATCTTCTGGGGGTTAGCTTCAATACCCCGCTGGGAGACCATGAAGCCGAGGAACTTCCCAGAGTTAACGCCGAAGCCGCACTTAGTCAGATTGAGCTTCATCTAATATTTGCGGAGTGTCGCGAAGCTCTCCAGAGATCCTTGACGTGCTGTGATGCCTCTTTGCTTTTAACCAGCATGTCGTCGACGTATACCTCCATATTCCGGCCGATTTGTTCCTTGAATACTTTGTTGACCAGCCTTTGGTAGGTGGCTCCTGCATTTTTAAGACCAAAAGGCATAACACGGTAACAGTAAGTACCTCGGTCGGTTATGAAGGCGGTCTTTTCCTCATCTTCGGGGGCCATCCGGATCTGGTTGTAGCCGGAGTAGGCGTCCATGAACGTCAGCATTTGATGACCCGAGGTGGCATCCACAAGTTGGTCAATCCGGGGGAGAGGGAAGCTGTCCTTCGGGCATGCTTTGTTGAGGTCGGTGAAGTCGATGCAATCCGCCACTTGCCGTTCGACTTCTTCACCATGACGACATTTGACAGCCGATTTGGGTAATTTACCTCCCGAACAAAGTTTGCCTTGATGAGTTTATCGACCTCCTCCTCAATAGCTCTCTGCCGTTCTGGGGCAAAGCTCCTCTTCTTTTGCTTGACGGGCCGGTACATCTCGTCCACGTTAAGGCGGTGGATGAGAACTTCGGGGCTGATTCCTGGCATGTCGGAGGCAGACCAGCAAAGACATCGGCGTTGCTTCGGAGAAATTCGATCAGCTCCGCCGAGATTCGCCTTTCAGCAGCGACCCGATCTTTATGGCTCGGTCGGGACGAGCCTCGTCCAGTGGTACTTCCTCTAGTTCCTCGGCTGGTTCCCCCCGTTGCTCGGCGAAGTCCTCCCGAGCGTCCAGCCCATCAACTTCAGGCATTCTGGATTGAAGGCTGGTGACAAAACACTGCTGAGCCATAGTCTGGCTCCCTTGGACGACACCAATTCCTTGCGGTGGGGAATTTCATAGATAGGTGCGGGATGGAGACAACGGCTTTGAGAGACATCAGGCCGGGTCTTCCAAATATGGCGTTGTAGGGCAACTTGAGCTTAGTTACTAGGAAGTCCATGTGAACAGTGGCCACAAGGGCCAGGTTCCTGCCCGAACCGTTAAGGTTACGACCCCTTCGGGATGATAACATCGGTGAACCCCATTAGGGTGGAGTCCACGGCTCGGAGGTTTTCCATGAGCAATCTCATCTTGGCAAACACATCAAGGTACAAAACATTCATGGAGCTTCCACTATCAACAAGGATCCGGCTTACATCGTAGTTATTTAATTGAGGGATACAACCAGTGCGTCGTCATGTGGAACTGTATCCCTTGGAGATCATCGTCGGAGAAGGAGAGCTCACCCGTTCGTGCTCTCTTTGGTGCCGAGCCTTCATCATCATTTCTGGAGCTTGAGCCGCCGGCCTCTTCAATCATATTAATGTGGCCGATCACGGGTGGATTGGGAGGAGGAGGAGGTTGCTGAGGCTCGGGCTGGCGGTCACCTCCTTGTCCTGGCTCAGCACCCTCCTGAACTGGTTCAATCGGCCCCACTGGATCAGCCTCTCAATTTCGTTCTTTAGCTGCCAGCATTCCTCAGTGTCGTGGCCGTGCTCCCGGTGATAGCGGCAGTATTTGTGGGGTCCCTTCGAGTTGGGTTCCCTCGGAGAGGGGCTGGCCGGGGGAGCTGGCACTCTATCTCCATGAGGATTTGCGCCCTGGGTACAGTTAGTGGGGTGTACCGATCGAATTGCCTGGGCGGGCTCCGGGAGCGATTTCTTGGCGATGGCAGGGGAGCTCTTTGGCGGCGAGGCGGGCTCGGCTGACGGATCGGTCGGTGCCTGTCCGAACCTTTAGGCTCTCTCTTCTTTGCCAACTCGCGCGGGCAGCTCTCCGTGACTCCTCGACCCTGGCGTATTTATCTGCCAAGGCCATCATATCGAAGAGGTTCGGGGGTAACTGACTTCCATCGCCAGGTAGAAGTTGCTCTCCTTCAAAACTCCCCCCGCTAGGGCAGACATAGCCACCTCATGATTAAGGTGGTCCACCTCCAGCATGGCCTTGTTGAAACAGTCAAGGTAATTTCTCAAGGACTCCCCCTCTCTCTGCTTAACTTCAGAGAGGGAGTCGGACCTTCGTCGGTGACGGTGGCTACTGATGAACTGGCCAATAAAAAGATGGCTCAGCTCGTCGAATGAATCAATGGAACCTGGTTTCAAGCGTTGAACCAGGTTCTAGCAGATCCTCTGAGGGTGGAAGGGAAGGCGCGGCAGAGGATCGCGTCTGACGCTCCGTAGAACATCATTATTGACCGGAAGCTACTGAGATGATCATCCGGATCAGAAGAGCCATGGTAGGGCTCGATGGCGGGTAGCTTAACATGGGAGGGAATCACTTCCTCCATGATCCCTTTGGAGAAAGGGATGCCCTGCTCTGCCTTAGGCTGAGGCGGATGGGCCTGCTTGGTGGCGTCCAGCTCCCGACGCATCTCCCAGATTTGTCGGCGGATCTCCTCTTCAGATGTAAGAGGAGGAGCTGGGCGAGGAGAGCACGGGGACGGCGTCGAATCATGGCGGGAGGACACCGGGGAGAGGGACCGGGCCCGCCGAGATCTGGGAGGATCCATGTTGTAGCCACCTCGTGGGACTGGTTTGTCCCCCTTGGGTCGGTGCGGGGGTCGCGGCTCCATGCGGACCAGATGAGGAGGTGGCCGGAGAGCAGGGGCAGTTGCGAGGCGCTCCTGAACCAGATGGGTCAGGGCTTAGACCTGCTGGACCAGTGTGGCAAACTGGTCCTGGGTCACCGGGATGGTTGGCGGCGACGGGGTCTCGATGGGTGGCGGTTGCGGCGCCATGCTGCTCATCGGATCAGATCTTTGGGAGGCGATCTGGTCCTGGGCTTTAGAAGTTGCCCTTCTCCGATTAGCCATTGGGGAGGTTCTCTTCGGATCGAGATCCTTGTCTCCTTTCTTAAGTTTTAATGGGACTTGAGGCCCTTCCTCTAGCGCCAATCTATTGCCACCAGGATCTGTCCTTCGACTCGGGCGCGGTCGAGCTCCCGATTGGCCACCCCTGGAGGACTCCCCAGAGAGATCCTTCTCCTCATTTCTGTTGATCGTCGATCCCTACTGGCTTGAGCGTCGGAGGGTCTTCCGTGGAGGGCCACCTCCAACACCTCTCGCGTGAGGACTTCTGTGCAGATCCGCCAGAGGAAGTCCAGATCAGAAGACCAACCGTGCCCGAGTCGAAGAACAGATCCCGGCGGCAACAATAAGTTTAAGATTAAGCTTCTTCAAACTTTGAAGAAGTGAAAAAGAAGAGCCCACAGAGGCTTTCGGTCCAGATTCGAATCGAATTTTATTTTCTTAATGCACAATTATATTATATCTTCAGCTGATCTGTTATTCTAAACCTCGTTGGGAAGGAATGAAAGAGCTCGAGATAATGATGGCATTATGATTAGAGGATCATAGGTTGGAAGAGCAGGTTCGAAGATAAGAAGAGAAGTAAGAGAAAGAGTTTGTGGCAATGATTGTATTATGATAAAAGGATCATGGGTTGAAAGAGAAGAGAAGAAACGGTAGCTGAAAAGATGAGCAGAGTTACCGATGGCTGCAATAATAATTATAATTAAATTTTTAATTCTTTCTAAAATATGATCTTGATGTGTGTGAGGCTTCTTTCAATAGTTTCACATCGGAAAATTAGAAGTTGGTTGAGTGATTTATATGTTGTAAAGTAAGAAGAATAAGGTACCAATTAGATTTCTTTTAGGCTGTGGTGGTCCAACCAAGATGGTGTGGGCCTTATCCGTCTTGCTTTCTTGTAACCAAATGAATCCGTGGTGCTGCGGGCTCAGGGCTCGGATCGTTATAATATGGTATTAGAGACATGCACCAACCGAAAGTGCAGGAGTTAAGTTCAATACATGGCAAAATGCTACATCGATGGAGCCATCTCTTGAACCTGTGGGGCCATAGGATCGGATCCTATAACCGGTTAAGGAAGATGGACAAGTACCAATTGGATCCCTTTTGGACTATGATGGCGCAAGTTAGTGTGAACCTTGTCCGTCTTACTTTCTTGTAACAAACATGTTTGGATTATTAGAATTTGGTATTAGAGCCACGCACCAGTCGAAAGTGCAGGAGCTAAGTGCCACACAGGGTAAAGTGCTACATCGATAGAAGCTACCTCTTAAACCCCCCTTCAATAGTCCCATATCGAAAAATTGGAGTTGGTTGAGTAGTTTATATGTTGTAAAACAAGAAGGACAAAGCACCAATTGAATTCTTTTGGGCTATGTGGCCCAAGTTGGTGTGACCTTATTATCTTGCTTTTTTGTAATGGAACTAATCTATGGGTGGCACAAAGTGATGAGAGGCATTGTGAAACAAGCATCCAAATATCTAATTATGCATCTGATCTTAACTAAATATAACCTCCTATGTGATATGTACGAATATATTAATTATTTTGAAGAATTCCACTACTTAACTCATGCAATTTATGTACATAGATATCGAAACCCACCGTTAAACGAGATTAAAAATTCCTTAAAAAAAATCTAAAACTAAGAAGATAGATAAATCGAAAAAGATTTTTTTATTAAAATAAGGGCTATTGACATTTAAAAACCTATAAATAAATAAAGAGAAACGTGGCCCTCGGGGTCTGGCGGTAGATTTCGGCAGATGGGGTGAAGTTTTGTGCTGCAGATTACTTGGCGGTATTGCTACAGTGCTTCCCTGTTTTTTTTGGTCCTCCTCCACCCAACGCCGACTCGAACAGTGACGATAAAATACCTCTCCACACTCCCTACTCTCCACACTTCTTCCAATGTATCTTCTTTCCAACTTTGCCATTCGATCACCTATCTCAGAAGAATTGAAAGGTTTTTAGGATTTTCTTTGGACCTCTATGCAGGAAGGACATGGTATTCACCTTATATCTTGAAAAGGGTCTGCATGCCGATCCAGGAGGGTGGCCTGGGGATTCAGTCTTTAATCGTCAGAAGGGAGGCCCTTTTGGCCAAGCATGCCTCGCGATTCATTCTGAGCCACAGAGCCTATGGAGCTCTGTTATGAGAGCGAGATATGGTGATTGGACTTCATCCTTGTATATGCAATTGTCCCCTAGGCATTCTCCCTTTAGAAGGAGGTCTGTCGTCATGGAAGATCCATTATGAAAATACTACGTGGATGATTGGTGATGGCTCTTCCATTGAAGTGATTCAGGATTCATGGATCTCTGACATCCCACTATCTCGATGGCCCTCCTTCGTTAGTAGTGATGTCCCCACTAGTTTGAGAGTGAAGGAGCTTATTTCTTCTGATTCTTCCTCTTGGCATGACCCTCTGGTGTCCCGTTTTTTTGGGGATGAGCTTGCCCATCGGATCCTGGCTATTCCGATTACTTCTGTTATTACTTCAGATTGTAGGTTGTGGCGCAGATCCTTCCTAGGGCCCCTATGAAGGATCTTGTGAAGATGTTCAGCCCCCAGCCTCAGGTTCAGGTGGATGCTGTGTGGATATGGAAGCTGCCAATTCTCCAGGATACAGCTCTTCATATGGAAGTTTTTGTGGGAATGTCTCCCAACTTGTGCTATGCTTGTGAGGAGGGGCTTGCCTATCCAGCCTATATGTCCGATTTGTGGTTTGGAGGAAGAGTCTACTGAGCACGCCATCTTTTCTTGTCCTAGAGCGGGTTGGATCTGGCAGTCAGTGGGCTATCATCCTAGATTGGAGCAGACGACTTCCCAGTGTTCTCTCTTCTTAGATGTCCTTCGGAAGACCTCCCAGTATAAATGTGCTCTTTGGGCTTCTACGGCATATCAGATCTGGCTATCTAGGAACCAGACTATTTTTTCAGATGGTGGTATATCATTACAAAGGATTATATGAAAATTTGATCCCTGGCGTCGGACTGTGCCGTGGCTTCCATTCAGGTGGTCTTGACTTCTCTGGCCTCTGGGGTTCCCTGCTGCTTCGGCAGCGAACCAGCATACGGTTTTTATATCATGGGAACCCCCTCCTCCAGGGTATGTCAAGATCAACTTTGATGGGAGTGTTCGTGGCAGACTTGCGGGATTTGCTTTCGTCATCCGTGGGCCGGAGGGTGATCTATTGGCAGCTGGAGGGTTTGGTAGTTTGGACTCTTCTGTCCCAATGACTGAGCTTAAAGCTGCTTGGGATGACATCTCCTGTGCTGTTCGATCTCTTCATGTTCAAAACCTCATCATTGAGGGCAACTCTATGATTGTAATTCGGTGGCTACAGAGGGAACATGGCTTCCTTGCTCCTGCTATACCACTTTTAGATGATATCTGGATTATGCTGAATGAGGTCCAAGATGTTCATATTCGCCATTCTTATCGGGAAGCTAATTCGGCGGCCGATTGGGTGGCTTCATCTATTGCTCACCACTCGGGTTTCTGGAGGTGGAGACAGGGAGATCAGTGTCTTTTTGTACTTCAACAAATTTGTACTCTATGCTCAAGGATGATCCGTACATGAGTTGTATGATCGCCCGGATGTACCAAAAAAAAAAAAAAAATTCGATAGCATGGGTCGCTAAACCATCAGATTAAAAATAACGGTGTACTTCATTGGTAGCTCTCCATCAATACCCTTTGAAGGACAGAACCGACCCTGTTTCATTCACGACTGCCATCAAGAAACTAGAATTGAACAGAGATAGTGAAAAAAAAATATTTAAGAGGCTATGCTAGCAGACTAAGCTAGCATTATCAAATATGTGACGTTGCTGAAGATAACGTGATGATGTGGCTGGTATGGCCACAATGGTAATTTCGGCAAAACCAAAAGAAATTAGTATGGCTCTGGCAGCTCCAAGCCCCGAGTCGGCCCCGACCATTCCTGATCGGCCCCGCTCAGCCCGGCATCTCCAAGCCTGCCAAGTCAGCCCCGACCATTCCTGGTCGACCCTGATGTCTCCAAGCCCGCCGAGTCAGCCCCGACCATTCCTGGTCGGCCCCGCTCGGCCTCGGCAGCTCCAAGCCCGCCGAGTCGGCCCCGACCATTCCCGGTCGGCCCCGCTCGACCCAGGCAGCTCCAAGCCCGCCGAGTCGGCCCCGACCATTCCCGATCGGCCCCGGTAGCTCCAAGCCCCGAGTCAGTCCGACCATTCCCGATCGGCCCCGCTCGGCCCTGGCAGCTCCAAGCCCGCCGAGTAGCCCCGACCATTCCTGATCGGCCCCGCTCGGCCCCGGCGTCTCCAAGCCCGCCGAGTCGGCCTCGACCATTCCTGGTCGGCCTCGGCATCTCCAAGCCCGCCGAGTTGGCCCCGACCATTCCTGGTCAGCCCCGCTCGGCCCGGCAGCTTCAAGTCACCGGGTCGGTCCCGACCCTCCTTGGTCGACCCCGCCCCGGCCTCCCGGTCGGTGGAGTTGGCCCCGACCATCCCTGGTCGGCCCAGCTCAGCCTCGGCGCCCTTAGGAGAGTCAAGGCGCCCCCGCTTCCTCCAAGTCACCCCGGTATGGCCATGGTGGTTCAGGATGCCACCTTTCTGACCCGCCGCCTGGCAACGCCAGATCCAACTACCCACTGGCCACACTGCTGATGGGACTGGACCAAACTACCCGATAGCCCCACTGGCTGATGGGACATAGCCCACCAACCACCGTTTTTCCCCTCTCCGATGGGACAGGACCCACCAACCAGTCCAGATTTATACAACCCCCAAGAACTCCGTGGACATTCCTTCTTCACGGAATCCCACGTGGTCATGCAAGTGTCAACCCCCTATAAAAAGGTGAATTCACTCAATAATGAGGTAAGAGCGAAAAACTCAAAGAATCGCTATTGAATATTCAGAAAGGGGATTCCTCCTCCCGAAAGAAACACCGTTCATCCAAGAAGAGCTCGTCCGAGCTCTTCCTCAGCTGTGACCTCGGTTGCTAACTTGAGCGTTGGAGGGTCCCACCGGAGAATCCCTTTGGTCCTGGGACTTTTTTGCAGGTAACCCGGTGAAGCGAAGATCCGCTAATCAATCCACTTTCTTCTCCCGACGTTCAGGACCAGTGATCGAGCGTCATCAGATTGGCGCGCCAGGTAGGGGGAATCACGGGCGAAGCAGCAGGTAGCTCAGGGTTTCCCGCTATGTATCAACGAACTTTACTCCCCCCCTCTTTTCTTCACCAAGCCATGGTGGTGACACGAGCTCAGACACTTCTATCAGCTATCCAGCGGGGCTTCCCCCGCCAGCTAGGCAGCAGGAGGCCGATCCCCCTGCCGCCGATCCTCCCGTCACCCGTCCACCGCCAGATGCAGCTGTCAAAACTGAAGCAATTAGCGACTCTCACCCAGCAAGTCCAAACTCTCACCGCTATGGTCCATGGACTCCAGCAGCAGCAGTCCGTGGCCACCCAGCACCAGACCGCTCCCTCGCCAGTCAGCAGTCGGCGAGGGAGGCTCTCCCCAGTAAAAAGCCAGTCGTCGTCAGGTTTCCCCTAGGAAGCCTCGCCGTGAGCCCTCTAAACGGCCATGGTCCCCTGGTTGTGGCCCCAGTAAATTTCCTTCCGAGCCGCATCATCAGGAGGAACCAAAGGAAGTCCCGGCTCCCGCATCCTTCTCCTTCTCTTTCTTCTTCTTCTTCCTCCTCCGAGCTATCTCGGAGGGCCCCGACAATCAACCGCCATGCGACTGGACGAGTACAATAGGCGACTGGATGAGCTCGCCAGAAAAATCAATCATCAACCGGAGGAAGAGTTTGACACCTGTCCTCCTTACACCCACGGGATATTGGAGGACATGTCCCCTCCAGGTTCGCTTTCCCCAGATAGACCCGTACGACGGTACGATAGATCCTCTCGACCATCTCGAGAGTTATAAAGCAATGATGCAAGTCCAAGGCGCTTCGGATGCCCTTCTCTGCAAAGCCTTTCCCGCCACTCTACGGAAGGCCGCTCGCGCGTGGCACTCGCCCTATCCCCCCACAGCATCGACTCCTTTCGAGAGCTGAAATGGCCTTTCTGGCACATTTCGATGCATGCCGGCGGATTACAAGAGTGGCAGACAGCCTCTTCTCTATGCGCCAGAAGGAGGGGGAGTCGCTGTCGGACTTTGTGTCCCGGTTCAAGGCTGCCGCCCTCGAAGTTTACCATTTTGATGACGCGGTGGCAACGCTAGCGCTGAAGCGAGGGCTCCTCCCATCCCGCTTCACCTTTTCCTTGTACAAGAAGCCCCGGGTTCCTATTTTGACCTCCTCCTCCAGGCTCAAAAGTATATCCACGCGGATGAAGCTGACTTCACCCATCGAGAATCCTCGAAGAGCTCCAACCACAAGCCCGCTCACCCGAGCCGAGTGGACCCCCCCAACACCGGCGGTCCGACCCACCTCGCCGATCTGACAACAGGCGTCGAAGCCCGTCCCCGATGAGAGCAAGCTCACACCTCTCCTCGCCCCTCGATCCCATATCCTTATGGAGATCGAGGGCGAGCCTTATCTCCAGCGTCCTCCTCCCATGAAGAAAGGTCTTCCCCGCGACAAAAGTCGTTACTGCTGATTCCACCGGGATTATGGCCATGACACCGACAGCTGCTATAGTTTGAAGCGGGCCATCGAGGAGCTCATCCAGCGAGGCTACCTCAGCAAGTATGTTCAGAAGGCATCACAGCCGCTGCCAGCACTCATGGGGCCCCACCCCTCAGGCTACGGTCGACAACACCCCCACAGAATGGACGGTCGGAATGGTGTCTTGGGGAGCGGCCTCCGCATCTAAGCGGCTGAGAGGGGAGGAGGCGCCGGATAATGTAATCTCCGGGGGGATCTGCTGTTGTTGAAAATGTAAACAATGAAGGCGTCGTCGTCTCTATGACGATCGCCAAGCACCCTATAAATAGGATATTAGTTGATAGTGGCAGCTCAGCTGACATCCTTACTTACGACGCTTTTGTTTGGATGGGATTATCTCTAGACTCCTTCAGCCTGTGGTGGCCCCGTTGGTCGGGTTCACCGGGGATTCAGTAAGGGTTGAAGGTGAGATATCTTTGCTGCGACAGCCGGAACACGCCATGCCAGAGTACAGTGATCATGAAATTCCTGATCGTGAGGGTCCCCTTGGCATACAACGCCATTCTCGGGCGTCCAGGTCTTAACCTTTTGGACGCAGTTATCTCCACCCGGCATTTGCTGGTGCAGTTCCCCACTAGTGAAGGAGTTGGAGAGATGCGGTGAGACCAGCCCAGTCCTGCCTTGTTATCACGCGGTATCAAGTCCTTGGAAGCTGAATCAACTTTAGAAGCACCCGACCCCAGGGACTCCATCAAGGGAGGAGAACCAGCCGAGCACCTCTTAACTTTCCCTCTTGGAGACGACCCAGCGAAGACCGTCACATCGGCAGACTCCTTCCCCCGGAGGACCGGGAGCGCCTCTTAGCTTTTTTGCGGGCTAACTCGGACGTCTTCGCTTGGTTGGCATCTGATATGCCCAGCATCCCTCCGGAGGTGATCACCCACAAGCTCAACATTGACCGCGGCACCGGCCAATCCGCCAAAGGAAGAGAAGCTTCGCTCCTGATCGGCAAAAGGCTATTGATGAAGAAGTCAACAAGCTGCTCAGCGCTGGCCACATCCGGGAGGCACACTACCCTAGCTGGCTGGCTAATGTGGTCATGGTGCATAAGGCTAACGGGAGCTGGAGAATTTGCATCGACTTCACCGACCTCAACAAGGTGTGTCCGAAAGACAGTTTTCCCCTGCCAAGGATAGATCAGCTGGTGGATTCCACCTCCGGGCACGAGCTCCTCAGCTTCATGGATGCCTTCTCTGGATATAATCAGATAAGGATGGACCCCAACGACGAAGAGAACACATCCTTTATGACAGAGAAAGGTATTTATTGCTATAAAGTGATGCGTTTTGGCCTCAAAAATGCGGGGGCAACTTACCAAAGGTTGATGAACAGAGTGTTCCAAGATCAGCTAGGCCAGAATATGGAGGTCTATGTAGATGACATGCTGACAAAAAGCACCCGCACCTTCAATCATGTCTCTGACTTAGAGGAAACCTTCAACAACCTTCGTCATTTCCAAGTCAAGCTGAACCCCAAGAAGTGTGCTTTCGGGGTCACGGCGGACAAGTTCTTAGGTTTTATGGTGACCCAGCGGGGGATCGAAGCGAACCCAGAGAAGATCAGCGCCATCCTCGACATGAGGCACCGTCCAGCAAGAAGGAAGTGCAGCGACTAACAGGGAGGATAGCAGCTCTAAGTCGTTTCCTCTCCAAATCGGCCAAAAGATGCTTGCCCTTCTTCAAGGCCTTGCGGAAGGTGAACAATTTCGAGTGGATGGACGACTGCCAGAGAGCCCTTGACGGCCTAAAGGCGTTCCTGTCTTCCCCCCCGCTCCTGTCCAAGCCAAGAGACGGGGAGAGTCTCTTCCTCTACTTAGCTGCTTCTTCGGAAGCTGTTAGCTCAGTCTTGGTGCATCTCGACACGACGGAACCCAGAGACCCATCTATTATGTGAGCAAGGTCCTCCATGACACAGAAGTTAGGTACTCCAAGACAGAGAAAGTTATTTTCGCCCTGATAGTTTTCGCCCGGCACCTCCGCCCATACTTTTAAGCCCATCCTATCGTGGTGCTCACAGACCAGCCCCTTCGGGCCATCCTGGCTCATCCGGATACCTCGGGTCGACTCGCCAAGTGGGCTATTAAGTTAGGAGAGTTCGACCTCTCCTTCCAAGAACGATCGGCACTGAAGTCCCAAGTTTTAGCTGACTTCCTAGTTGAGTGCACTTGGGCGGAAGAGGCGACTGAGGAAGTTACCAAGGAACAGCGCGAGCCTAAACCAAGCGGCGATGGAGAAACTTGGATCCTTCATGTGGATGGCGTCAAACTCTCAGGGAAGAAGCACCGGCCTCATTCTTGCAGGGCCGACGGAGAGAGGATGGAATGCGCCCTGCGGTTTCTATTCGAAGCCACCAATAATCAAGCTGAGTACGAAGCCGTACTGGCCAGATTAAGGCTAGCCCAGGAGTTCGGAATAAGGTATCTCAGGGCTTTCACAGACTTGCAACTCGTCTCTGGGCAAATCAACAGAGAGTACGAGGTGCGTGACCCTGTTATGACTCAGTACTTGGGCAAGGTTCGGCTCTTGACCTCCCCACTAGCTTACTTCAGCATCAGTTACATTCCCCGGAGTGAGAATGCCAAGGCCGACATCCTTTCTCGTCTGGCTACCTCTATCGACGACATGGCAAGGGACGCTTACATTGAATATTAGGAAGGCCAGCATAGAGGATGGCGAGGAAGTCCTCCCGCTCGCCCAAGAGCCCATATGGATGGATGCCTACGTCCGCTATCTCACTGATGGCACTTTCCTGACGATCGCAACGAATCCAGGTTACTCAAGTGGAGGGCCTCCAAGTTCGTACTCTTGGACGGGCGTATGTACAGAAGGTCATTCTCCTACCCCCTGCTCAAGTGTGTAGGACCCATCGATGCCGACTACATCCTCAGAGAAATCCATGAGAGCATATGTGGAAATCATCTGGGGGCAGGTCCTTAGCCCAAAAGGCTCTCCGTCAGGGCTACTTCTAGCTCACTATGAGGGAGGACGCGGCCAAACTAGTTCAAAGGTGCGATGGTTGCCAGCGCCACACACACATCCACATCAACCGTCTATCCCGCTGAACCCGCTCTCGGTCCCATGGCCTTTCGCTCAATGGGAATGGACATCCTCGGGCCATTCCCCCCAGCCTCAGGGCAACGGAGATTCTTGCTAGTCGCCATCGACTACTTCACCAAATGGGTCGAGGTCGAGGCTCTGGCTAAGATCACTGAAAGTAAGGTCAAAGCCTTCTTTGGAAGTCGATCATATATTGTTTCGGCATACCTCATACCCTCGTCACCGACAACGGCGCCAATTTAATAATGAAGCATTTAAAGCTTTCTGTGACGAGCTAGGCATTCATCACCGATTCACCTCTGTCGGCCACCCCCAAACCAATGGAGAGGCCGAGGTCATGAACCGCACCATCCTCAGAGGGCTCAGGACCCGACTAGATGGATCCAAGGGTCGATGGGTGGAGGAGCTCCCCAGTGTGATATGGGTTTACCACACGGCCCCCAAAGGCCCGACGGGCGAGACTCCTTTCAGTTTCATCTTCGGATCCGAGGCCGTCATCCCTATCGAGATCAGACTGCCCAGTTCGCACATGGAGTCCTTCAGCGAGGAAAACAACTCCGCATTGATACGGGCTAATCTGGACTTCATCGACGAAGCACATGATCGAGCGAGGCTGCGCATGGCAACCTTTTGTCAGCGAGCGGCCAAGTACTACAATGCCCGAGTTCGTCTCAAGGTTTTTCGCCGTGGAGACTTGGTTTTGAGGAAGGCTGAGGTATCCAAGCCTACAGAGGGGGGCAAGCTATCCCCAACTGGGAGGGCCCTTATCGCGTCGCCGAAACACTTCACCGGGGAGCATACAAACTAGAAGAACTCGACGGGCGAGCCATTCCACGTACCTGGAATGCGGATAACCTCCGCCAATATTATCAATGATGTATTCCCCTGGGGCATAAGCAATAAAGGAGGTCCCTTCTGACGCCACAGCCTACTCTCCCTTGTGTCCAAGGACCAGATCCCGCAAAAGGAGCTCACCGGCATCGCGGCTAATGGGACACCACTCGACCCCGGTACGATGGTGCCCCCGAGTCGGTTAAGACCCTAACAGCTCCGTACCCGGTCGAGTCGCCCCTCAGGCGGCACACAAACCCTGAGGTTGTTCAAAAGGAGCTCACGGCATCGCGGCTAACGGGACACCACTCGCCCCGGCATGGCGGTGCCCCCAAGTCGGTTAAGACCCTAACAGCTCCGTACCCGGTCGAGTCGCCCCTCAAGCGGCACACAAACCCCTGAGGTGGTTCAAAAGGAGCTCACCAGCATTGCGGCTAACGGGACACCACTCGGCCCGGCACGGCGGTGCCCCCGAGTCGGTTAAGACCCTAACAGCTCCGTACCCGGTTGAGTCACCCCTCAGGCGGCACACAAACCCCTGAGGTGGTTCAAAAGGAGCTCACCGGCATCGCGGCTAATGGGACACCACTCGGCCCTGGCACGGCGGTGCCCCCGAGTCGGTTAAGACCCTAACAGCTCTGTACCCGATTGAGTCACCCCTCAGGCAACACACAAACCCCTGAGGTGGTTCAAAAGGAGCTCACCGGCATCGCGGCTAACGGGACACCACTCGGCCCCGGCACGGCGGTGCCCCCGAGTCGGTTAAGACCCTAACAGCTTCGTACCCGGTTGAGTCGCCCCTCAGACAGCACACAAACCCCTGAGGTGGTTCAAAAGGAGCTCACCGTCATCACGGCTAACGGGACACCACTCGGTCCCAGCACGGTGGTGCCCCCGAGCGGTTAAGACCCTAACAGCTCCGTACCCGATTGAGTCGCCCCTTAGGCGGCATACAAACCCCTGAGGTGGTTCAAGAGGAGCTCACTAGCATCGTGGCTAACGGGACATCCCTCGGCCCCAGCACGGCGGTGCTTCAGAGTCGGTTAAGCCCCTAATAGCTCCATATGCATCCAAGTTGCCCCTCATACGGAACCCAGACCGTTGAGACATTTCTAAAGGGCCCGTTTGGCCCTCACAAACTCCGAGTCGGCCGGCTCAGCCACGGCCTTTCCTGGTGGCCCTGACCGGCCCAGGCATCTTCAACACTGACCGAGTCGGCGTAGGCCTTCCCCGGTCAACCCCACTCGGCCTTAGTGTCCCAAGACGGCCAAGCCAGCCTGACCATCTCTGGTCAGCCCCAGTGCCTCCAGGATTAATCTTGACGCTGAGTCGCCCTTGGATCATTCCAAGCCTTTAGAGGACTCGCGCGCAGATGGGTCTCCCTTCGAACAGTCTACAACAGCATGAGGCATCTCGAGTAACCTTCCACACGCCGGCTCACACCCCAGGGACGCATTCGAACATCGGCCAGTCCAAGGCCGCGATTCGGCTACGGCATTGTCAACATGTGCAATATTTGAAGTTGAGAAAACATTTCAGAAGGTGCAACATTTGGCTGTGACATTGTCAACGTAGGCGGTTCGGCCATGGGAAGTAAGGCACAGTAAGGCATTTTTCCAAAAGAAGAAAGAACGGATGGAACAAAACACAAAGATGTTTTGATAAAAGTTTCTTTATTAACAATCAAGGAGAAGTACAAAATTGGGCCTAAGGCCGGTTACACAAGTCAAAGAAAAGAAAAATGAGCGGCGGGCTCTCAGGGTCCGCAGACACCTTGACCTTGCACATCTCGAAGCCTTGAACATAAGCATCGAGGCTAGCCTCGATGACTTCCTGCTTGAACTCCGGCGAGGCCTTATAGTTGGCAACGGCCTGCCCCGCCTCAACTTCAGCCCGCTGTGCCTTGGCCTCGGCCTCCTTGGCTCGCGCCTCGGCCTCCCAAGCCCTGCTCTCGGCCTCTTCAGCACGGGCACTGGCCTCGTCGGCACAGGCCACTGCCCCGGCCTTCTCCGAACTCGCCTCTGCTGCCGCCTTCTCCGCGGCAGCTGCCCTCTCCGCAGCAACCCGGGCCTCCTCCTCGGCGCGTTGGAGCAGTCGGGTCAACTCTTCGTTTTGTGCCACGGCGGCCTTCAACCTTTCCGAGGCCAGCTCCATTTTGGCCTCAGCTGCGGAGGCCCGGCCGCTCTCGGCTTCGGCCCGGCTCTCCATCTCCCTTAGGCGGCCGCCAAGCTCTCCTCCCGGGCCGAGGTCTCTTGATGAAGACGAGCAAAGCTTTCGGCCTGCGCCATGCTCTCCTTTTGTACTTGTCGGCCCGCGCCAGGGCCTTGGCCATCGTGCTTGAAGAGTGGGCCAACGCCTCGCGAAGGCTAAGTGCACCGTTGGCCATCTATAGCAGAGGAGACATGTTAGCCATAGGAAGGAGAAATATTGGGAATAATGAGGAGGATTTAAAAGTTACCTGGACAACGGCGACCAGTACCACATCCATGAGTACGGAGTGACTCAATCCCCCATCTCCTCCTCGAACTCGGCGGTCCGAACTCCCGACAGAAGGCAGGAGGCTTGTGCAGCGTCCGCCATCAACCGAATGTGGGGACCAGCCGTGTCTGTCCTTCCTGCGGACCTTCAACTTGGGGGCGGGTCGGGCAACGGGCTGGTTGACGGGATGAGCTCCCCGGCTCACCTCTCCGCTTCTCGGCCGCCTCCGCCCCATCCCGGGACTTCCTGGCGACTCGCTCCCCCTCACCGGCAGTTAGGGGAGCACTCTCCCTCCCCGGCTCTGCAGCAGCCAGAGGGCCAACAGCAATGGTGACCCGCCCCGCCTCGGGCACATCGGCGGTGGCGGGGGCTTCGTCCTCATCCAAAACCACCACCGTCGGTTCGGTGGTGGCCGGGATCTCCCCTTCCTCAACTTCGGCCCTGGCCGGCTCCGGGGCCACTCCTATGACCGACTTCTTCTCAGCCGGCCCCTCCGTAGGCGTCGGGACCATGAGGGCTTCAGTTGGCCTGGCCGGCTCCCTTCTTCGAATCCTCTTTGCCGGCCTGGATGACTCTCCGGTCGCCTGCCTTTTCTACTTTAGGACAGCCTTAAAATCGCTGGCAGTAATCTTATCGCTGAACAGAAAAAAAAAGCATTAGCGACAGCGTACAACAAATCGAAGGTCAGGACAGAAGGAGTCAGGCAAGCTCATCGGGGCTAACTCGGCCTCTACCTGGTTCTCCTCGGACAGGAGTTCCTTGTAGCCGGGGATTTGGCAGTTAGACAATTGGGTGAATAGTTCCTTGTCCCTATCCCTTACGGAGGAATCATCGTTGGAACTAGTGTCTGGCTCCCTCCAAGCGGCCCTTACCCCCTCAACGTGGGCAAAAAGGAATCGAGACTTCCACCCCCTAATTTTGGACGGGAGACCTAAAGGGAAGGCTCTACCCGGCCTGACGGTAAATGCCCACTAGGCCCCCTCACCTTGACGGCGGAGCTTATAGAAAGCTCGGAACAGGGACAGCCCTGGGCGGGCCCCTCGAAATGGCAAAGAATGACAAAAGCACAGATGATCCGAATCAAATTCGGAGTCAACTGCGCCGGCACTAACCTATACCTATCTAAGAGGTTTAGAAGAAAAGGATGGAAAGGAAGGCGCAGCCCGCACCAGAAGAACTCCTCATATAGGGCGACCCGACCCGGGTAGTCGGAGGTCACCCTATCTTGGGCCCCGGCGCGGACAGGCCAATGAAGTCAGGGACCAGATATCTAGCCCTAATGGCCTCTACATCCTTAGGGGTCACGGTTGAGGTCACCCCCGCTAGACCTGCTGGATCAGAACTCACCGCCGGAGGAAGCGCCGGACGGCGAGAGGACATAGGGACTGCCCTAATAGGAGAGCCTGAGGTGGACGGAGGTCCTATCGCCCTTGATCGGTCGCGGATAATGACACCGCCCACCGGCCGTGGCATTTGGCTAGGTAAAGTGCCTGGTTTTTGCTGCTGGATTGGGAAGACTCTTCTACATGTCTCTTACCCTCCCTGACAGCACGACGATCCATGGGTGAGGCAAAGGATGAAACTAACCTGGGAGTTTGAGGGGCTCGGGTCGTAGAAGAGCTCAAGGAAGAAGAAGGTGGAAGAAAGCAATAGCAGAATAAAAGTTTTCCCCAGGCTCTTGAAGCGCTTTTATACCCTTCACCTTCCATCAGCGACGCTCGAGATCCCGCCACGTGGCAAACCTCTATTGTGCCACGAGCTGTCAGCCAAAAATCTCGCCTGTGCCTGAGACAGGCCGCCTCGATTCGCCCGAAGGGGCATGATCCCCGGCCAATCGCAGAGCATAGAAAGCGGAGAAGCAATGATGGTCCTTGCCTTTTTCCATTCCCCAATGAGCTCCCTCCCGGAGCGTCCGGTGCCAACGTCAGCCCCACCTACCGCATGATTGCAGGAGATCTTCGAAGCGACACTGCCTCGGGACAGAGCGCCAGCCCATCAAGCCATTGAAAGCGCACTAAGGAAGCAATCATTTTTTGAATTTTTGCGCCCCTTTCGCCCAAAGGATTGCAGGCACGTGGTCCTTAGCGCTCAGGGGCGGGGGGCATCTGATGTGGCTGGTATGGCCACAATGGCAATTTCGGCAAAATCAAAAGAAATTAGTGCGGCACCGGCAGCTCCAAGCCCGCCAAGTCGGCCTCGACCATTCCTGATCGGCCCCGCTCGGTCCCGGCGTCTCCAAGCCCGCCGAGTCGGCCCCGACCATTCCTGGTCGGCCCGGTAGCTCCAAGCCCGCCGAGTCGGCCCGACCATTCCTGGTCGGCCCCGCTCGGCCCCAGTGTCTCCAAGCCCGCCGAGTCGGCCCCGCAGTCGGCCCCGCTTGGCCCCGGCGTCTCCAAGCCCACCGAGTCGGCCCCGACCATTCCTGGTCGGCCCCGCTCGGCCCGGCAGCTTCAAGTCCACCGGGTCGGTCCCGACCCTCCTCGGTCGACCCCGCCCTGGCGCCTCCCGATCGGTGAAGTTGGCCCCGACCATCCCTGGTTGGCCCACTCAGCCTCGGTGCCCTTAGGAGAGTCAGGGCGCCCCCACTTCCTCCAAGTCACCCCTGGTATGGCCATGGTGGTTCAGGACGCCACCTTTCTGACCCGCGCCGCCTGGCAACGCCAGATCCAACTACCCACTGGCCACACTGCTGATGGGACTGGACCAAACTACCCAATAGCCCCACTGGCTGATGGGACATAGCCCATCAACCGCCGTTTTTCCCTCTCCGATGGGACAGGACCCACCAACCAGCCCAGATTTACGTAACCCCAAGAACTCCGTGGAGAATCCTTCTTCAAGGAATCCCACGTGGTTATGCAAGTGTCAACCCCCTATAAAAAGGTAAATTCACTCAATAATGAGGTAAGAGCGAAAAACTCAAAGAATCGAATACTCAGAAAGGGGGATTCCTCCTCCCGAAAGAAACACCCTTCATCCAAGAAGAGCTCGTCCGAGCTCTTCCTCAGCTGTGACCTGGTTGCTAACTTGAGCGTCAGAGGGTCCCACCGGAGAATCCCTCCGGTCCTGGACTTTTTTGTAGTTAACCCGGCGAAGCGAAAATCCGCTAATCAATCCACTTCCTTCTCCCAACGTTCAGGACCAGTGATCGAGCATCATCACGTGATGTATGCCATAATTTTGAACAAGTTTGAGTCAACACCTTTATGCCTCTAAAGAGATTTTTTTACTTGCATAATTGAGACATTGGTGTAACTACCAAAGAGTAAATGCGACAATATAACAGCCCCAGTGGAACATGGGTACATTGCAGCCATATGTCGCACGGTATACCCTAAATAGCGGTGTCCAGAAAAAAACTATCAAACAATAAAATCTATTCGAATCATGATTTTGATTTAATTTGAATTTTATTTTATTTTATTTTTTATTTTTATGTACCTGTTTGATTTTGGTTTAAAATTTTTTGAAACAAGAAAAAGTCGGTGTTTAGTTTCGGTTCTTTTTCACTTTTGATTCTTAGAAAACTGATATAAATGGAACCAAACTGTGTTTATATATTATATAGATTTTTATTTATATTATAACTAAAATTAGTTTACGACAAACATGTGTAAATAATTGTGCTATATAAAAACTATGCTTTGTTTTATTATAAATAACAAGGTTATCATTTTACCACATAAAATTTGTTATACAAATCAATGTTATAGTCATTTAAATAGGTATATGCAAACTGATAAACTAAATTAAAATCAAATTAAATTTTTTAGTTTTGTTTGGTTTAGTTTATTGAAACAATTGGTTTGGTTTCAGTTTCAGCTTTAAAAAACTAATTCAAATCAAAGTTCTAAAAATATCTCTTAATTGATCCAACTCGACACATGCGCATTAGCCCCAAATGATATAAGACCTCAACCTGTACAACAATACAATAATAATGAAGATAATGTGAGGGCCTTTTCTTAAATAATAATATTGGACTTTATTTTGAAATAATCTAAACTCATAAATTTGACACATCAAACAAAAAGCAAAAGAAAAACAACTCCCATCATGGAAAACATAGATATGACTATCATAAAATGTTTATGCCATATATATATATATATAAATAACTCATAGATATTGATATTAAGCATGCAAAATTTATAATTTGCATTGTAAATTTTTTACAATTCCATGACAATTTATAGGCAATAAAATACGCAATCGAGTCTATCAAAAAATAGTATAAGTACTCATCATCTTTGAAATAAACCAAGAACTCATAATGGGGCATCAATATTATCATATTTCTAACATATAATGGACTTGATGTTATCACATATGATCTTATGGTGGAGTATTGTAAAGATCATGTTATTAACCCATGATAAGGTATCAATAATATGTGGTAAGTCCAACTCTTAGATTCAATTCAAGCATTCTTATTTAAAGATAAGATTTTGAGCATTCTTATTTAAATATTAGATAAAACCATATTAAATTTTCACATAAGCAAGGTTTAATTCATAATCTCTAAACAAAATTCCAAGAATTTGTCTCTATTATTTCTAAAGCACTATAAGTTCACCACAATCTCAATTCAAATCGTATAAGTAAGAAATTATATTAATGCAAAGAGAATTATAAATAGTCCTATTAATTCTTCATAGTAGATAGGTACACTTACATATAAAAATTCATACTAGAAATAAAAGAGGACACAATGGATACTTATCTTAAACACACTATACACTAAACTAAATTATATAATCTAAGCCAATAACACCTAATTTTTTTATGAATTGATTGATATTAATATCTATCAGTTTATAAGAATTCACTTATACCATGCATGGTAGTAAAATTTCAATCAAAACCTAAAATCCATAAATATAATTACTCGATTGGCTGGTCTGACCTAACTAAAGTTTTCCAAGTATCATCATATATATGTATCCCTAATCCTTAATTCTAAACTTCTAAAGTTAAATCTAACCATAAGATTCTCTCAAATCCTCCCATATATCTATGCCTACATCTATGCAATTATCACAATTTAAAATAAACACATAATAAAACAAGGATTTTATCTCAATTAAAGCTAAGATGGTCTCAAACTTGTTTTCTTCCTTCTCCTATTATTGCTCTCTTACACAAATCAAGGCACCATTTAATTAGAGTAAAGAAAACTATGAAGAAATAGAAAAAAGTGAGGGATGCAAAGGAAAAGGTAACATAATTAACCTACAGAGAGATGAGAGAGAAGTGAGGGGGAGAAGGAAGAGAAGAGGATGTATGGATGGGATAGAAGAATAGAGAAAGAGCAGTGCTAAGGGTTAGCAATTGAAGTAAAGTATGAGATATTGTGTACACATATGACTTGGCATTAACTTATGTGACCTCATTCAATTTATTAAACTAAGAGGAGGGTAAAGACTTGCTTGAAACTAAGGAATAAAAAGCTGAGTTGAAGAACCTAGGTCATTCGGGATAGAGGCAAAGCAAATGAGCCCTCCTCCCTCCTTATATAACTATAGAAGAAGTAGCATAGGAAAGAGGAACCCATGCGAGTTGAGGTGCATTATTGGTGCGTTGCATATGGAATTCTCTAATGCATTAGCTGACCAACATTTCATTCTAGAGACAATACATTAAATGCTCTTCATGGTATCCGAAGAGACATTATCTTTGATGAAGATAAATGATATGGCACAATAATTGATGCCATGAAGCTAAGGCGACATATCATGCCTCTCAATTTTGTACTAAGATTTATGCAAAAAGTAGTGCTTCAAAGATTGGTAATTGCGAGACAATCAATACTTGTAAGCTATAGAGTTTGAGCCAAGTTGAACTATACTAGTTATGAATCTGATTGCCACAAAATAGTCAAATGAGCTTGAAATAAATCAACCATAAGTTAACCCAAGCTACTTAATTTTTTGGTGACTTGAACATAGACTTAAGCTCAATCCTCAAAAGTGGAAGGTAAGTGATGTGGTTTAATTTAGCCAGCTCACTTGATGGCGACATTTGATGGTTTCAAAGGGGGCATGATATGGTTTACTAGATCACCACATGTTCTTTTAAAGGAAAAGTCCTGATTAGAAGTGTCTACCATTGTAACCATCAACCTATTCAAGACGCTTCACACCCAAGGTGCATCTAGCTTGAGTAGGAGTCTGCTATCTTGTTTGAAAAAAATTCCATCATGATTGTTGCCTCATCTAAGGATCAAGCTCACGAAAATCATCTATGAATAAGGGCCAACTTCAAAATGACTTCCATATGCTTATAAAAGTAGTCCTAAACCTCATAAGTAAACTAGTCTCAAGCCTTGGCTCTTAAACGTAAAGTGCTTGTCTAAAGGACTCTAGGTCTTCTCCCACTTATTTTGGCTAACTTGATTGAATATTACAGAATTTATTCTAGTAACCATTTTCGCACCCTCCACTCTCTCTTTTTCTTTATTTCTCTTGCAGGCCTTCATATGGACTGGCTGTGATGGTGCTCTACAATCCGAGCAAAAGTAAATCTCATCCATTAACATAGAAAGAACGCCTTTGGATATCAACATGATTGATAGAGAAAAATTCAGATTGTTTCTGCATTTGATACTTAATTTCAAGCAAGGTTTATTCTTCGTGGTCATTAATTTCTTATCATCTATATGACATAGCCCCATAAAAATTTCTCAATGGGCTACATAAAATTGAAAAACAACAAAATAACAAAACTTGATTCCATATTCTTCATCTTTGTCATCAAGGAAGACTGAAGGGGAGGGAAGAAGAAAAAAACCCAGTCAATTGATGCACATGGATGACTCTAGCATTGAGAGTCGTAGCCTGGTGAAAAAAACCTAGACAATTGATGCACATGGATGACTCCGTAGCATTGTGAGAGTCATAGCCCAGTGATTCTATCAATTGTATTGATAAGTGCTGGTAAAATTATCTCAAGATTCAGGCTAGCCTATATGTTTTCAGTGGTGCACCAAAAATTTAGATTCTTAAGTGATCTCTCTAACTCTAAAGCATCTTCAATTCTTACTCTCAAATTTACTTTGAGGCTCTCTATATTTAAATGATTTATCTAAAGGGCCAATCTTGAACCATCCCAATCAAGTCGCAACTTGATGAATGGATTAAAACAAACTGAAAACTTTAGATGTTAACAACGAACGGGAGTCGTGGTTAAGATAACCAGCAATAATTTTTGATGGCACTCAAGAGTATATTGGAGAACAATGGGCCAGATATGGGGAAAAAATGGTCCACGCTCTTTCTTTCCATGGCAAGCGCTATGACAACGTTGGTTCATTGGCCACCAACTAAAATGAAATTATCCAAGATAAAGACGTTTCGATTGGGCAGAATGAGGCAAGAAAAGGTCTTTTTATTTATTTATTTATTTTTATTTTTACAAGCGGATGATTATACTAGTTTAATGCGAGTCCATCAAAATATATCAAATACAGAATTTATTTAAAAACAAAAGGGTAGGGGTCTCCCTATTCCAGATCTAAAAGCCAGTATAATAAGCCATTGAAACCGTCACCCAATTCGAAGCAGAATTGGTTTCCGAATAAACATGATGAATCTGGACTCTGTGGGCATTTCACAGAGAAGTCCATATGTCATGAAGCAGTGGGTTGGTAGGGATTTGATTGTAGGGCTCCTTCTGAAGCCATAGATGACAATAAGAGCCCAAGTTGCGTAAAGCTCAGCCAAAGGAACAGAAAAATTAGGAGACTAAATCCTTTCAAAGTTAACAAAACTCCATCAATCCTCGGATAACAAAAGCAACATCAGCTAGTCTTCTCCGAACACTCTCATCGAAATTAATTTTGACATACCCTGGAATTTACGCACGATAATTAACTAAACACGAGTATCATCATGCATAATCAAAAATAATTTTATCTTTTTATGCAATGTACGGACGACCATTCATCCGTGGTCAATCAAGACGTGCAATGCGCGCATGATATGCACACTTCTGCTTTACAATTTTAACTAATCTTGCAAAAAAAAATTTTTATACATGATGTATGATGCAAAGATGCATGTATTGCATGTGATGTTTAATTCGTGCATTTATATTACCGTGCATGCGGTATAAAAAAAATAAAAATATTTTTGCCGCATAAGCGCACAATACGCGCATGTTGCATCGCGTGTGCGGTACACGGAGACTAGTCTCGCAGCCAAGCGTAGACCAAGTCGGCCCGTGTTTGAGGGGAAGTATGATCCACGTCTACCGCAACGCGTACGTAATCAGCTCCACCGAAGCTTCCGGGCCGTGTACACCTCCCATTCCTTCGCTCACCGAGCCAGCGGTGGTTTGGAGACACTTTTACCCCTCAATGACAAACCGTCAACCTTCCTCGAAGACGAAGCGTTGCCCGAAACCACGGACCTTCCAGTTCGGTGCCCCGTCTGGGATCCGTCGAGATTAAGATACGTAGGCAACGTAGGGTTCAATAATGGCTAAGGTTAATACCGCTGTCTCGCTGCAAACAACCAACCGGTCCCACAAACAATAAAGTTATTTTACGTTGTACATTGCACGACACTTTTTGCATTAAGGTATACTCAATAAAGCCATGCCTTGCGGAACGAAGATCATAGAAATTCTGTACTTTATTATAAATTTTGTACTTTGATAGATCTGGACTGACTCGCATAAGGATATATGATCATCATCTGTACTGTTGCCATCAAGATTTGTCCTCCGACTCAGACACGGTCGATCTCCAAAGGGGGGGGACCTGCATAAAAGTCCTCATGCGAGAGACGTTGGGGGTGGCCCTCCGCGGAAGACCCTCCGACGCTCAATCAGTGGAGAAAAAATCGATGATCAACCAACAATGGAAAGATGGATCTCTCCAAAAGGCCTCTCCGGAGCGAACAATCGGGAGCTCTAAAGGGCAAGAGCACCGACGAGCTACCGACGAGGGAGCAGAGAGTGAGTAAGGGTGTGAGCGCGCGAATGTGCATACCTGGGGGAATCTAGAGTGTCCTATTTATAGACTGTCATCTGGATCTTGAGCGCCTTCTGGAAGGTTCAGAGGTTGTTAGGATACGGGAGTGAATCGAATCAGGCTGTTGTGGGGCTGTTGGGATCCGTATCTTATCTGTTAGGGGATCGACGGCTGGGAGAGCCNTATCTAAAATATTTTTAATAAATATTGCGACGCAATGACCTTGCGTCGCAATATTTTAAAAAAATTTTTATTTGCGATGCATTAGCGACTCAAATTGCATCGTATTATACCAAAAATATTATTATTAAATATTGCGACGCAACAAGATGCGTCGCATATTGTGACGCAATTTAGTGCGTCGTAATATTAAATAATAATTTTTAATATTAAAAATTAATTTTAAATTTAGCGACGCATTTGGATGCATCAGAAAATTGTGACTCAATGTTGCGTCGCAATATTGCATCGCAATTGCGACAAATGGGTTTTGCGACGGACACTGAGCGACGCCGTCATTGCGTCGCTATTGCGTCGCAATAGCATGTTTAGCGACGCAATTGCGACGCATTTGGGCGTCGCAATATTTTATTTTTCTTGTAGTGTCTTAGATATACTATGGTAGTATTTTTCTCATTTGTGACTTTCTTAAAGAATTTCAGGAATATCGAGAAAGTCTCATCTTTGGAGCTAAAAATAATACCCAAGTGTATCTAGAGTAATCATCTACAATCACAAGATCATATTTCTTTCCTCTTAGACTTGTGGTTCTAGTTGGTCCAAAAAGGTCCATGTGAAGTAACTCTAATGGCCTAGAAGTTGAAACAACATTTTTAGATTTGAAAGAACTTCTTGTTTGTTTTCCAAATTGACATGCGTCACATATTTTGTTATTTTCAAAATCTATTTTAGGTAGCCCTTTGACTAAGTCCATTTTAATTAGTTTTGAAATTAGGTGTGTGCTTGCATGACCTAATCTACGATGCCATAACCATCCAATTTCATTCATATTAGCATTATCAGCAATTAAGCAATGATCACTCATAGATAATTTATCTAGATCAACCAAGTAAACATTGCCATGTCTATAACCAGTAAATACAATGCTATTATCAATGGAATTAATACTGTGCAGAAAGAAGTTTCAAATGATACTTTAAAATCTTTATCGCACAATTGACTTATACTAATTAAGTTATGCTTCAAACCATCAATATAAAGTACATTATCTATGAAAGTGGATGGAGTTATACGGATTTTACCAAGGCCCATAATCTGACCTTTACCATTATCACCGAATGTAACAACTCCTCCTTTATTTTCTTCAAGGGTGATGAATTTTCTTTGTCACCCATCATATGTCTTGAGCAGCCACTATCAAGATACCACTTTTCTCGTTGATCTCTTGGCCACAAGACATTCCTGCAATGAAATCAAACTTTATGTTTAGGTACCCAAGCTTTCTTGGGTCCTTCATGGTTAGTAGCAACAAATATTGTTCCTTTCGGAACCCATATTTCTTCCCTTTAAATTTAAATATTTATTTGGTTTTTGTAAATTACATTCAAATGATTTATGCCCTTTTAAATTGCATTTAAAACAAGTGATGTTACTATTACTATCGCGTACAAAAATGTTTTTCAAAGATTTTTGTTTCCTAAATATTATATCCTAATCCAGCCTTATCAAAAACTGCTTTTTGACTATCTAAAATCATGTTTAGTTTAGTAGACTTAAGGTGAATTTATCACAATATCTTTGTATTTTTTAACTTCTTTCTTTAGAGATTCATTTTCTACAATGTGTTGTTTCATTTTCCAAAGATAGAGTTTGCATTTGCTTTTTCAAATTTTTTGTCAGATTTTCGTTTTCAGATTTTAGTACATTAATTTCATGAGTAAGATCATCCTTTTCTTTAAGAACCATTTCCTTTTTATCTTTTGAATCTTTAATTGCAAGCATCACTTCATTTTTCTCTTTAATTAAGTTTATGTTTTCAGTTTTCAGAGATTTATATTTCTTTTTCAAATTTTAAAGTCATCTACAAGTTCATTGAAGGCTTCAAATAATTCATCAAAAGCAAAATCATCACAAGGGTTTTCAGAACTTACCTCGTCGTCGTCGTTTGCCATAAAATAAATGTTGGCAACTTCTTTTGTTCTTCTTCTTCAGAAGAAGATTCATCACTGTCGCTCCAAGTTTGCAACATACGCTTTCTTCTTTTTCTTGAAAGTCTTTTTCAATTGCGGACAGTCATATCTATAATGCCCCAGTTTCTTACATTCATAACAGATCAAGGGGTCTTTCTCTTTGTCCTTGTCCCTATCTTTTTCCTTTTCTCCTTCCATCTTATTTCCAAATTTCTTTTGTAGAAGGGTTTCTTCTCCTCATAAATTTCTTAAACTTTCTTGCTAGAAGAGCTGTGTCTTCATCATCATCGCTGCTGCTTTCTTCAACTTCTGCAGCCTTGAGGGCAATCGTCTTCTTCCTTTTGCTATCCTCCTCCACATGTTGCTTCATTGTCAATTCATGGGTCATAAGAGATCCAAGAAGCTCTTCCAAGGTAGAGTGTTTAGATCTTTGGCTTCTTGAATGGCTGTCATTTTGGCTTCCCATGATCTTAGTAATGACCTAAGAATTTTGCGAAGCAATTCAGCATTAGTATAGGTTTTTCCAAGACTCTTCAAACCATTAACAATATCAGTAAATCTAGTATACATGCATGTTATGGTTTCAGATTGTTCCATGCTAAACAATTCATATTTATGCACAAGTATATTAATCTTAGATTCTTTAACTTGGTTGGTTCCCTCATGGGTAACCTCTAATCTATCCCATATCTCTTTAGCGGAATTACAGGTAGAGATACGATTGAATTCATTAGCATCAAGAGAATAATATAAAACATTCATGTCCCATGGGCCGCGATGCCAGTGAGCTCCTTTTGAACCAGCTTGGGGGTTTGTGTGTCGCCCAAGTGGCGACTCAACCGGGTATGAAGCCTTTAGGGTCTTGACCGACTCGGGGGCATTGCCGTACCGGGGCCGAGTGGTGTCCCATGGGTCGTGATGCCAGTGAGCTCCTTTTGAACCAGCTTGGAGTTTTTGTGTGCCACCCAAGTGGCGACTCAACCGGATACGGAGCCTTTAGGGTCTTAACTGACTCGGGGGCACCGCCATGCCGGGGCCGAGTGGTGTCCCGTGGGCCACGATGCCAGTGAGCTCCTTTTGAACCAGCTTGGGGGTTTGTGTGCCGCCCAAGTGGCGACTCAACCGGGTACGAAGCCTTTAGGGTCTTAACCGACTCGGAGGCACCGCCGTGCCAGGGCCAAGTAGTGTCCCATGGGCCGCGATGCCAGTGAGCTCCTTTTGAACCAGCTTGGGAATTTATATGCCACCCAAGTGGCGACTCAATTAGGTACGGAGCCTTTAGGGTCTTAACCGACTTGGGAGCACCGCCGTGCCGGGGCCGAGTGGTGTCCCATGGGCTGCGATGCCAGTGAGCTCCTTTTGAACCAGCTTGGGGGTTTGTGTGCCACCCAAGTGGTGACTCAGTCGGGTACGGAGCCTTTAAGGACTTAACCGACTCGGGGGCACTGCCGTGCCAAGGCTGAGTGGTGTCCCGTGGGCCGCGATGCCAGTGAGCTCCTTTTGAAAGAATTAAGGGAGGACAAGCTATGTCATCAGAAGGGGCCTTTTTTGTTATTTATGCTTTGGGGAGTACATCATTGGTAATACCGGCGGAGGTTGTCCGCATTCCAGGTACGTGGAATGGGCTTCCCGTCAAGCTCTTCTAGTTTGTATGCCCCCCGGTGGAACGCCTTGGCGATGCGGTAGGGACCTTCCCAGTTGGGGGAAAGCTTGCCCCCCTCGGTAGGCTTTGATACCTCGGCCTTTCGTAGCACCAAGTCTCTGCGGCGAAAAACCTTGGGATGAACCCGGGCGTTGTAGTACTTAGCCGCTCGCTGGCGAAAGGTCGCCATGCACAGTCTCGCTCTGTCATGCGCCTCGTCGATGAAGTCTAGGTTGGCCCGAATCAGCGCGGAGTTGCCTTCCTCACTGAAGGACTCCACACGTGGACTGGGCAATCCGATCTCGACGGGGATGACGGCCTCGGATCCGAAGGAGAGGCTGAAAGGAGTTTCGCCCGTTGGGGCTTTGGGCATTGTGTGGTAGGCCCATATCACACTGGGGAGCTCTTCTACCCAACGTCCCTGGAACCGTCTAGGCGAGTCCTGAGCCCTCTGAGGATGGTGCGGTTCATGACCTCAGCCTCCCCGTTGGTCTGGGGTGGCCGACAGAGGTGAATCGGTGGTGAATGCCTAGCTCCTTGCAGAAGGCTTTGAATGCCTCGTTGTTGAATTGGCGGCCGTTGTCCATGACGAGGGTACGAGGCAAGCGGCTGACGTTGGATGTGCGCATGGCGCTAGCAGCCGTCACACCTTTGAACTAGCTTGGCCGCATCCTCCTTCATAGTGAGCCAGAAGTACCCCTAACGGAGAGCCTTCTGGGCCAAGGATCTGCCCACCAGATGGTTCCTACAAATATCTTCATGGATTTCTCTGAGGATGTAGTCGGCATCGGCGGGGCCTACGCACTTAAGCAATGGGTAGGAGAATGACCTTCTGTATAGGTGCCCGTCGAGGAGGATGAACTTGGAGGCCCTCCACTTGAGCAATCTGGCTTCGTTGCGGTCATCATGGAGGGTGCCGTCGGTGAGGTAGCGGACATAGGCGTCCATCCATGTAGGTTCCGGGGTGAGCGGGAGGACTTCCTCCCCGTCCTCTATACTGGACCTTTCTAGATATTCAATGTAGGCGTCCCTTGTCAAGCCGTCGGCGGAGGTAGCCAGTCGAGAGAGGACGTTGGTCTTTGCGTTTTCACTTCGGGGGATGTAACTGATGCTGAAGTAGGGCAGTAAGGAGGTCAAGAGTTGAACCTTTTTTAGATATTGCACCATAACGGGGTCGCGCACCTCATACTCTCCATTGATCTGCCCGAAGACGAGTTGCGAGTCCGTGTAGGCTCTGAGGTGCTTTGCTCCAACCTCCTGGGCTAACCTTAACCCGGCCAGCAGGGCTTCGTACTCCGCCTGGTTGTTGGTGGCTTCAAAAAGAAATCTCAGGGCGCACTCGGTTTTCTCCCCTTCCGGCCCGGCAAGAATGAGGCCGGCGCCACTTCCTTGAGAATTCGATGCACCGTCCACATGGAGGATCCAGGTCTCTCCATCACCTCTCGGCTCGGGCCTAGGCTGCTCCCCAGGAACCTCCTTGAGATCCTCTTCCGCCCAAGTGCACTCGACCAGGAAGTCGGCCAGGACTTGGACTTTAAGGCCGGCCGTGCTTGGAAAGAGATGTCGAATTCTCCTAGCTTGATGGCCCATTTGGCAAGTCGACCCGAAGTATCCGGACGGGCCAGGATGGCCCAGAGAGGCTGGTCTGTGAGCACCACGATAGGATGGGCTTGAAAGTACGGGCGGAGGCGCCGGGCAGAGACTATCAAGGCAAAAATGACTTTCTCTGTTTTGGAATACCTGACCTCGGCGTCGTGTAGGACCTTGCTCACGTAGTAGACAGACCTTTGGGCTCCGTCAGCGTCAAGGCGCACCAGGACTGAGCTGACGGCTTCTGAGGAGGTGGCTAAGTAAAGGAAAAGACTCTCCCCGTCTCTCAGCTTGGAGAGGAGTGGTGGGGAGGACATGAACGTCTTTAAGCCATCGAAAGCTTCCTGGCAGTCGTCCGTCCATGCAAAACCATTCACCTTCCATAGGGCCTTGAAGAAAGGCAAGCACCTCTCCGCTGATTTGGAGAGGAAACGACTCAGAGCCGCTATCCTTCCCGTTAGCCGTTGCACTTCCTTCTTGTTGGACAGCGGCCTCATGTCGAGTATGGCACTGATCTTCTTTGGGTTCGCCTCGATTCCGCGCTGGGTCACCATAAAGCCCAGAAATTTACCTGCCGTGACCCCAAAAGCACACTTCTTGGGGTTCAGCTTGACTTGAAAGCGACGGAGGTTGTTAAAAGTTTCTTCCAGGTTGGAGATGTGGTCGGTGGCACGGGTGCTCTTTGTCAGCATGTCGTCCACATAGACTTCCATGTTCCAGCCGAGCTGGTCCTGGAACACCTTGTTCATCAGCTTTGATATGTCGCTCCTGCATTCTTGAGGCCGAAAGGCATCACCTTGTAACAGTAAATGCCTTTCTCTATCACGAAGGAGGTGTGCTCCTCGTCGCCGGGGTCCATCCTTATCTGATTGTATCCGGAGAAGGCATCCATGAAGCTGAGAAGCTCATGACCAGAGGTGGAGTCGATCAGCTGGTCAATTCTTGGCAAGGAAAGCTGTCTTTTGGGCACACCTTGTTGAGGTCGATGAAGTCTATACAGATCCTTCAGCTCCCATTTGCCTTGCGCACCATGACTACGTTGGCCAGCCAGCTTGGGTAGTGCGCCTCCCGGATGTGGCCGGCGCTGATCAGCTTGTTGACTTCTTCATCAATCGCCCTTTGTCGGTCGGGGGCAAAGCTCCTCTTCTTTTGACGGATTGGACGGTGGCGCGGGTCGATGTTGAGCTTGTGGGTGATGACCTTCGAAGGGATGCTGGGCATGTCAGACGCTGACCAGGCGAAGACATCCGAGTTAGCCAACAAGAAAGCTAAGAGGTGCTCCTGGTCTTTCAGGGGGAGGAGTCCGCTCACACGGACGGTCCTTGCCGGGTCATCATTGAGGGGGAAAGTCAGGAGGTATTCGGCGGGCTCCCCTCCTTTGGCAGAATCTCTAGGATCGGATGCTTCCAGGCCGGGTCGGCCTCCAAAGGGCTTGATGCCGTATGATAGCAGGTAAGACCGGGCCTATCTCCCTGCGCATCTCTCTAACCCCCTCGCTGGTGGGGAACTGCACCAGTAGGCGCCGGGTGGAGATAACCGCATCCAAAAGATTCAGGCCGGACGCCCAAGAATGGCGTTGTATGCCAAAGGGACCCTCACGATCAGGAATTTCATGATCACGGTGCTTTGGCATAGTGGGGTCCCGGCCGTCACAGGCAAGGATATTTCGCCCTCAACCCTCACAGAATCTCCAGTGAACCTGACTAGTGGGGTCGCCACGGGCTGAAGGGAGTCAACAGATAAACCCATCCGAACAAAAGCATCGTAAGTAAGGATGTCAGCCGAGCTGCCACTATCAACCAATATCCTTTTTACATGGTGTTTGGCGATCGTCATAGCGACGACTACGCCTTCATTGTTTACATTTTTCATTATAGCAGTCTCCCCCCGGGGCATTACATTATTTGGTGCCTCCTCCCCCCTCGGCCGCTTGGACGCAGGGGCTGATCCCTAGGACACCATCCCGACAGTCTGCTCCGTGGGAGTGTTATCGACGGTGGCTTGAGCTTGTGGAGGCCCCATGATGGCCGGCAGCGGTTGTGGCATCTTCTGGATGTACTTGCCAAGGTAGCCCCATTGGATGAGCTCCTCGATGGCCCGCTTCAAGCTGTAGCAGTTGTCAGTGTCATGGCCGTAGTCCTGGTGGAATCGACAATAGCGGCTTCTATCGCGGGGTACACCATTCTTCATGGGGGGAGGACGTTGAAGGTAGGGCTCGCCCTCGATCTCTATCAGGATGTGGGATCGAGGGGCAAGGAGGGGAGTGAGCTTACCCTCGTCGGGGACAGGGCTTCGGCGCCTGTTGTCGGATCGGCGAGGTGGGTTGGATCGGCGATGTCGAGGAGGTCCGCTCGACTCAGGGCGAGCGAATTTGTGGCTGGAGCCCTTTGAAGACTCCTGGCGGGTGAGGTCGGCTTCGTCCGTCCGGATATACTTTTGGGCCCGGAGGAGGAGGTCGGAGTAAGAGCCCGAGGGCTTCTTGTCCAGGGAGAAGGTGAAGCAGGATGGAAGGAGTCCCCGCTTCAGCGCCAGGGTGGCCACCGCATCATCGAGATGGTAGACCTCGAGGGCGGCGGTTTTGAATCGGGACACGAAGTCCCGCAGGGACTCTCCTTCCTTCTGGCGGATGGAGAAGAGGCTATTCGCCCCCTTGGGATCCGGCGGCAGGCGTCAAAGTGGGCCAGGAATGCCCTCTCCAGCTCCCGGAAGGAGTCTATGCTGTGGGGGGACAAGCGTGAATGCCACGCACGGCGGCCTTCCATAGGGTTGCAGGGAAGGCCTCGCAGAGAAGGGCGTCTGAGGTGCCCTGGACTTGCATCATGGCCTTATAGCTCTCGAGGTGGTCGAGGGGGTCGGTCGTACCGTCGTACGAGTCCACCTGGGGGAAGCAAAACCTGGAGGGAACCGGTTCCTCAATATGCGACGGGTGTAAGGAGGACGAGTGTCGAACTCTTCCTCCAGCTGATGGTTGATCTTCCTGGCGAGCTCGTGAGGTGCGGTTGTACTCCTCCAGGCGTTCCTCCGCCTGGCGGTTGATCGTCGGGGCCCTCCGAGATGGCTCGGAGGAGGAGGAAGAAGAGGAGGCTGAAGGAGATGGAGACGAAAGTCGGGACTTCCGTCTGGGTTCCTCGTGATGATGTGGCTTGGGAGGAAACTTGCTGGGGCCATGGTCAGGGGACCGTGGCCACTTGGAGGGCTCACACCGAGGCTTCCTAAGGGAAGCTTGACGTCGGCCGAACCCTCGCCGGGGGGAGCCACCCCTCGTCGACTGCTGACTGGCGGGGGGAGCGGTCTGGTGTTGGGTGGCCATGGACTGCTGCTGCTGGAGCCCGTGGACCATGGCGGTGAGATTCTGAACTTGCTGGGAGAGGGTTGCCAGCCGCTCCGCCATTTGGGCAGCGGTGTCCGGTGGCGGGCCGGCAACCAGAGGGTTAGTAACAGGGGGATCGGCCTCCTGCTGCCTAGCCGGCGGGATGAGCCCTGCCGGATAGCTGATGGAGGGATCCTGAGCTCGCGTCACCACCATGGCTTCTGGGAGAAGAGAGGGGACGAAGGGTGTAGCTCCGAGAGATCGTTCGCTACCTTTTCTTATCCCCCTTCCTGGCGCACCAATCTGATCACGCTCGATCACCTCTCCTGGGCGTCGGGAATGGAGGCTCTCCTTCTTCACCAGGTTACCTGCAAAGAAGTCCCAAGACCGGAGAGGGTTCTCCGGTGGGACCCTCCGATGCCCTAGTCAGTGACTGAGGTCACAGCAGAGAAGGAGCTCGAGAGAGCTCTTGAGAAGAGAGAGAGATCTCGGAAGAATTGGATTCCTCTCTTGAGAGTTAGGGCATCAAGTGTGTAAACTTGCGTTACCTGGTTCTCGACGTAATTTACCCTTTTATAGGGGTTGACGCTGGCACGATCACGTGGGTTTTCGTGAAGTTAGAAGGTCTGCTGAGTCGTTGCATGAATCTGGGCTGGTTGGTGGGTTACATCCCATCAGCAGCGGGGCTATTGGGTGGCGCGCATCTGACGTTGTCGGGCGGCGCACGTCTGACGTTGTTGGGCGGCGCACAAGGGAGGTGGTTTCTTGAGCCGCTGGGGCTGACCCGGTGGGAACCAGAGAGTCTCGTCCTGTCAAGGCCGAGCTGGGTCGATCCGAGATGGCTGGGGCCCGTCCCGCTGTAAGGCAGTGTCGGGAAGGGGCCGAGTCAATGGACTTGGAGATGATGGGGCCGAGTCGGGCCGGCCAGGGATGGCCTTGGCCGACCCGGTGGAACAGGGGACGCCAGGGCTGAGTCGGGCCGGCCAGGGATGGACTTGGCTGACTCGGCGGGACTGGAGACACCGGGGCCGAGTCGGGCCAGCCTGGGATGGCCTTGGCTGACTCGGCGGGACTGGAGATGCCGGGGCCGAGTCGGGCCAGCCTGGGATGGCCTTGGTCGACTCGGCGGGACTGGAGACGCCAGGGCCAAGTCGGGCTGGCCTGGGATGGCCTTGGCCGACTTGGTGGAACAGGGGACGCCGGGGCCGAGTCAGGCAGGCCAGGGATACCCTTGGCTGACTCAGCGGGACTGGAGATGCCGGGGCCGAGTCGGGCCGGCCTGGGATGGCCTTGGCCGACTCGGCGGAATAGGGGATGCCGGGGCCGAGTCGGGCCGGCCAGGGATGGCCTTGGCCGACTCGGCGGGACTGGAGACACCGGGGCCGAGTCGGGCCGGCCTGGGATGTCCTTGGCAGACTCAGCGGGACTGAAGACGCCGGGATGCCGGGGCTGAGTCGGGCCGGCCTGGGATGGCCTTGGCCGACTCGGCGGAACAGGGGACGCCGGGGTCGAGTCGGGCAGGCCAGGGATGGCCTTGGCCGACTCGGTAGGACTGGAGACGCCGGGGCCGAGTCAGGCCAGCCTGGGATGGCCTTGGCTGACTCAGCGGGACTGGAGACGCCGGGGCCGAGTCGGACCAGCCTGGGATGGCCTTGGCCGGCTCGGCGGAACAGGGGACGCTGGGGCCGAGTCGGGCCGGCCAGGGATGGCCTTGGCCGACTCGGCGGGACTGGAGACGCTGGGGCCAAGTCGGGCCGGCCTGGGATGGCCTTGGCCGACTCGGCGGGACTGGAGACACTGGGGCCGAGTCGGGCCGGCCGGGGATGGCCTTAGCCGACTCGGCGGGACTGGAGATGCTAGGGCCGAGTCGGGCCGGCCTTGGATGGCCTTGGCCGACTCGGCGGAACAGGGGACGCCGGGGTCGAGTCGGGCCGGCCAGGGATGGCCTTGGCCGACTCGGTGGACTGGAGACGCCGGGGCCGAGTCGGGCCGGCCTAGGATGGCCTTGGCCGACTCAGCGGGACTGGAGACGCCGGGACGCCGGGGCTGAGTCGGGCCGGCCTGGGATGGCCTTGGCCGATTTGGAGGAACAGGGGACGCCGGGGCCGAGTCGGGCCGGCCAGGGATGGCCTTGGCCGACTCTGGGGATTGGAAACACCGGGGCCGCCTGGCTTGGAGAGGCCGGGGCCGACTGGGAACGTGCCGGGGCCGTCTGGCTTGGAGAGGCCGGGGCCGGCTAGGAACCTACCGGGGCCGCCTGGCTTGGAGACGCCGTGGCTGGCTAGGAACGTGCCGGGGCCGCCTAGCTTGGAGAGGCCGTGCTTGGCGGGTGTCGGCCTTTGGGGCCGACTGTCTTCAAGGTGCCGGCCTTGGAGGTGTCGGCCTTTGGGCCGACTGTCTCGGAGGTGCTGGCCTTGGGGCCGACTGTCTTGGAAGTGCCGCCTGGGAAGTGTCGGCCTTTGGAGCCGACTGTCTTTGAGGTGCCAGCCTGGGAAGTGTCGGCCTTTGGGCCGACTGTCTTGGAGGTGCCGGCCTGGGAAGTGTCGGCTTTTGGGCCGACTGTCTTGGAGGTGTCGGCCTTTGGGGCCGACTGTCTTGGAGGTGCCGGCCTGGGAAGTGTCGGCCTTTGGGGCCGTCCAAAAAATTTTATTTTTCATGGGGTCAACTGGCCCCATCAGGAGCCACTTCTCGCCCTCATCTTTGCCACCATTTTAGCCCACTGTCTCTATCCACATCCCCTCAAATGGGGAAAAGGATTTCTCTATCGTCATACCTACTAGGATTTTCATCTCTGCCTACATTTTTTTAACAAGTTCCTTGTTTTCATTCTCACCATCTTTGCCTACCTTATTTTTAGTAAGATCATTGTTTTTATTCTCACAAAGATCTCCATCCCTACCAACCCAATTTTTGATATTAAAATATTTATTTATTTTTTACTTTTGATTCTTTCTATATTTCAAAAGTAAAAATAAATATTGAGTTTCATATAATAAATGAAATAGATTTAAATAAATTTACCATAATTATAAATTTCATGAGCTAATTCATAAGAAATATATTAAACCATAACTTTAAAGAATATAATAGCATAATCTATGATTATTAGCTACTTCATAGAAAAATAAATATATCTAACCATAAGTTTCAATCAATATAAAAAAGGTGAGTTCATATAGGATTAAAATATTTTATGATTATCTATGTAGTTATTTAAAATATTAAAATAATATAATGATATTTAAGTAATATAAATATTTGAGTACTCAAGGGGTGGGGTTTGAGACCCCATGGGGCAGGTCTGCGTGGGAATCAGTAAATGGAGACAATTATCATTCCTAATCTTTTATTATGAGTATTATGCATATCACCATAATACTACCAAGGATAATTCTCAATCTTGTATCAATATATATTTAGTTAGTTTTGAATTTGAAAACAATGAATCCATGTTATTTGATTCACCTTTTTTGTTGTCTCTTTCCTTTAAAGGATTTGAATGCTGACATATACTATTAAGGCTTCTAAATAGGAAATAGCTTGAGAAAAATCTTCAAGTATTGGCCCTTCTTTATTTGTTCAAATACTTTAATGTGGATATAAATATAAATATTAGAATAGATGGTCAAATTTATATTCCTATTTAGATAGATTTTGATATAAAAATGAATCTAAATACATATTATTTGATTTATTTTAGTATAAAAAATTAATATGCTTTTTTGTGCCATATCCTACCACTTAGAGTAGATTTAAAAAATTTTAAGCATTTTTTGGGCTGTATATGCTTCGCGCTCTAAGCTAAAAGCAAAGTGAGGGAAAGAGGATAGAGGATAAATGGAAGGTAAAAGGCATATATTAAATGCGATAAAGCTCCTGCAAGCTATTGTATTAATTATCTTTCGCGTAGCACCAGGTTTGTATATTATCTAATATAGATTATACCATGTTTGTTCATACATTTTGTATCATCTTTAATTATTCTATGTTATGATTTATTAATAATTTTACAAGCTATTAAATAAATCAAATTATTCTTTTTGGGTAAAAAGGATTCAAATTATCAATCAATGAATTTTTCAAAATGTTTTACAATGAGAGAATTAATTATTAATTATAGTTTTATCATGAAAACTATAGTTTAACAAAAGTTGTTTATAACTTATGGTCTCTTTCTTATCCCTCCTTCCCTTTCTTCAAATGTTCCTTCTCTTTGTTGAATCATATACTCTTAACCATGCTTGCTAAATATTAGTGATCTTGATACAAATATCTTACAGACAAATGTCTCTTTTTTCTATTCAATTTTTATTATTTTTATATCTACCCTTTTTTTGTTGTATATCTAATTTCAATTTTTAAACAAATTGTCTTGAACTTTGTTGAACCATTGAAACTCCATTAGTTTCTAGTTTATTGAAATTCTTTACATTTATGTGCACATGAACATCTCTATATCATAGGAACCATGAAACAAAGTCTGATATTTTTGCAATAATGCCTTGTTTAAAATATTTTCAAACACCTATTGCTTATTGCTTATGACAAAGCCATATCTTTACAGTGAATCAACATAATTTTATGATATGTGCTTGTGTATTTTTATATTGAAATGAAGGATTTATTCATGGGGTTAAGGACAAATGTACTCCAAATAATTTTTTGATATGATGTTGTTTCCTAATAATAATTAAGTGTAGTCTAAATTATGCCTTTTTTTTCATAAATTTCTTTTGCGTTATTTATTAGTGGCTTGTATATGTGCTTGACTAAATTTCATTGGGTTGCAGCTGGAGCAGCTAGAACTGACCCATGTTTAAATAATATGTGAAGGTCATGGAAGCATTGGCCAAAGCCAACTCGTACAAGAAGATCGTAATGGCAATTGGTGGTGTTGTTGCAGTGATAAATAGTAGAAGCCCAAAAGCGGCATACAATTGAGGGTCTACTTTGTTAGCTACCGTTCCTTTCCATAATGCAATAAGAAGGCTCGGAATGTTCCCAACTTCACCTCATACAATTTGAAGGAAACTTTATAAAATTAACCCACCCAAACTTACTCTCTGCACTATTTTCACTAATAGTATAGAATCAAAATTTTCCCTTCAAACTGAAAAAAGAATTGAAAGGGCTTGTGTAAATAAAGAAAATGAAAGAAATATAGGAGAAAAAGAAGAAAAATAAAGATAGCATTGCGCATCTTAGATTAAAATTTAAAGACGTTTTTAGATGTTAAAACAAATTATCACCGAGAAATATAGCCGAAAGGAAAGGTTTGAGAAATTGGAAGGGCTTTGGACCTCAATGTCTCAATTCTTCACATTGCATATTTACAAATCACCTATCTAAATTTTTGATAATGAATAACTAGGTCAAGGTCTAGAAAGACTCGTCGATCCGAAATTATTGTTTCCACTCCTTAGACTTCTCAACTGGTAATACAAAGATCAAAATTACTCCAATACGCCACAAGTGGATCCATATTACTATAGTTTGCCATGGATGGTGTCTTGTTAGAGAAATTTGAGGATGATGCTTGAAAATCTAATTAAGTTCTTAATACCAATAATTAAAGGTTTAGAATCGAAACATGCTCAGACCACTTGTGGACTCCTCATGATACTTTATTTCCATTTCTTCCACATGTGTTACTTCTTTCAAACACTCTGCATGCATGGATTTTTATTGGAAAATGAAAGCTCTAGAAATCAGGTAAGTGCTTAGAGTTCTTCTTTGTTCGTTCTAAAAACAAATGAAAATTCTTGGAACTAAAAGCACTGCAGCAATGGAAACATGGATTAGATCGATCATCTATGATTGATCAGTGATCCATTCATTATGTGATTTCAAGAATGAATAAAGTGCTCAGTTTATCTCCTCCTAGATAGGTGACGAATAATCTAACTGAAGGTTTCATTTATTTCATGGTGTATTTCATCTCTTTGCATGTTTGCGACTATAAATAATTAATAACTCAAGGTTACCTCTTGAGAATCATGAAAATGATACTTAGGACATGGTATTGCTTGGAAGCATGCACCATCGAAACTCCACACCTTTAGGTCCGTGGAACTGACATACTCCCACTATAACAAAATTCCCTCTCGCAACTCTTTTCTCCCAATGCTAGGGAGAAGTCTCGGAGCTCCCGCAACCTGTCGATGCTTGTAAAAAGCGTCGGAGCTAACGACGCTTATTAGCGTTGGCATATAACGATGCTTATTAGCATCGAGACACAACAGTAAATTATCACTGTAGCAGCCTTTTTTTCGATGCTAGGCTGTAGCATCGAAAAATCCCACAGCCTGTCGACGCTTTTGGAAAGCATCGGCAGCTAATGGACTTAACGATGTTTTAAGCGTTGAGATATTAAGCCCTTTTCCCCAACCCCGATCTCGCTTCATCACTTTGATCACTGTGCCGTGCCCTAGCTCCCTCCCTAGTTTTGCTTCGCCGATTTGATAACTTGCCCTAGCTCCGTTTCCTTCTCATCCCCGTCGACGTCCGCCGCCTCGGAGCTTGCTCCCGACCTCGCCATCTTCGACATTCATCGCCTTGGAGCTCTGCTGCCCTCATCTCTTCCCATGTTCCTCTGGTCTTGCGGTCCTCGCCTAGTCTCTTCCCAGGTTCGTTCGCTGCCCTCCCCTTCTGATCTCCTTTTACTCCCCCCACCCCCCGCCGATCTTAAATCTCACTACCCTAGCTCGTTTCCTTCTTGTCCCCATCGATGGCCACCACCTCGGAGCTCTGCTGCCGACCTCGCCGTCTTCGATGTTCACTGCCTCGGAGCTTTGTTGCCTACCTCCGTCTTCGACGTTCGCCGCTTATGAGCTCTGCTACACTAGTTGTTGGGAATTACGTATATTTTATATGAATCAAATTCATATATCATACAACGAAAGATAAAAATAAATACGAATTTAATTCTAAAGCCCAAGATCCTCAGGAAACATGTTCAGTTAACAAGAAATAAACATAATTAAATAATAGATCATACCTGTGTTCTTTATTAAGGCTGAAGCCTGATGAACCCGGTAAACGATTTATCACCAGCCGTCTATGCGTTCGGCCTCTAACGGTGATCCACGCAAAGATCTTTGGATGATGTCCTCTCAGAATTGGATGATAACCTTTTTTAGAGGTGCTAGCACCTCTTTTCTTTTTCAATTGATTTTTCAAATCAAGAAAAATTTTTGATCAAGATAAAATCTTGATCAATCAAGAGAGAGAAGGGATGTTCTAGAGAGAGAAAGGATGTTTTAGAGAGAGCATGTGGATGTTAGGCATCAAGAGAGATAAAAGGGAGGAGTTATGCGTGTCTTTCGAAGGGGGTGTCTCTCTTCTTTTTATAAGGTTGTGTGGTTTCATAAAAAGGGGATTTTGTTTCAACCACCTAACCATTCAATCATATCAAGTTGATAACAAATTATCTAACAAATTTAGGATATTTATTATCATGATAATGTTAGGATTACAACCACCAAACCACATCCCTAAAAGATAAGAAATTGTTATCCCATGAAACCAACGTCGCAACCTTGAATTTGGCTTCATGATGATGCCCCAAATCATGGATGTTCCCTCCTTCATAACGTGGAGATGTGTCATGTTCATCACATGGGCATGGATCCATCTTCCATGTGGCTTGATCTTAGCCTTCAGTTCAATTGGGTTTCCACGAATCAAATCATGCCATCATATGGACGCAATTAAATACCACATTATTAATCTCAATTAATCTAAGCCATCCAACACATGGATCATGCCTAATTGAGTATCCAATTAATGAATTTTATATGTACATCACATGTACAAAAGGTTTCTCTCTTGAACACAAAATTCTTTTCTCTATGATGAATCCTATTCATCAATTTCATATTCTCTCATTAAGATTGAGTCAAACCCAATCCTAATTAATTAGTCATCTAATATGAATTAAGTCAACTTAATTTTCATTTTAACTTCATCCAAAATTTTCTTAATGCGTGTGACCCATTAAGTCCCTTGACACGTTGGTAATAATCATGTCCCTAATATTGATCCTAGGAATGACTTGATCAATACCTTGTCCAAGTCAATTCTTTAACCAAATGAACTCTTTGATTAAGTCAAAGAATCCATGATTATAGATCAGAGCAGCCTCTAGCAAAGCATCATGATCACCCAAGTGTTAAGGGTTTTATTGACGTGGTCATCAACACCTGTCCATGAACGGTTAACGTACGATTCAATCCCTTCGTCACATATCCCATATCAATCAGTGGTATGGAATGTATCAACCATGTAATTGATCTTTGTTTACTTGATCTCAAAAAAATTGACTCATATGAATTAGAACTTCGAAACCATTTCGAATCCCAACTCAACCTTGCAAGGATTTAACAGTCAATTTAATCCATCAAGTGGCTGTGGGATATAACCCTTTCTATCAAGAGAGATAAATCCTGTCTTGATCAAACACCATCTTATGTGCTCATGTCATACCCAATCGATACCATATTGTCATCCATGGCTAGAGCGACGTTTGCATATCGTCAAATCATGACATTTCATATGAGATGCAATGAAGATCTCAAATCAAAGGATCACTAGCACCACCGTCATCAAAGATCAACCATCAACACTATATAGAATATCCATATGGATCTCTGTGCAGGTCATCCAATGCATCGTTACAATAACGAACATCCACACACCTATCCAAGTATCTCCATACTTCAGCTTGCGAGATCAGCTGCTCACCACAAGGGTGAGATATGCAATGTCTGCTAGTCTCATCGGCGTTTGATAGTGCCCAGTCCTGTCTACGCATCGACTAGAAAAATTTAAAGAATCGAACCATAATGTGCAATTTTGGATCTCACAATTTGTAATCATTATTACAAATTTTATATGCACAGTTTACATTTTTTTGGACTTTATCTCACAGGTAAAATATATCTATATATATATATATTACACCCGGATAGATAAAAAATCAATAAATTTGATTTGCATTCATAAAGAAATGTGTACAAACTAGCATCTAATCCGATTGGATTTAGGGCACACACTAACACTAGTCTCTTCCCAGGTTCCTTCGGTCCTCGCCTAGTCTCTTTCAAGGTTCGTTCGCTGCCCTTCTCTCTTGAATCCGAATCTGCTTCGTTGCGGACTTAAATCAACAAAGAGAGACTTGGAAAAGCAATTTATTTTCTTTATTTTCTTTTTTTCTTTCCTTTATTTCCAATTCTAACCTATGTTTGATCGTTATTTTGTTCTGTTTTGATCACCGTGATTTTGATGTTTACTGCAGTTAGAATTTGTGACTTTAAAAGTTCTTGTTACTTGTTTCAAATTCTGGGGAGAAGGTCAAAAGGAGGGAATTTTGTGACTTTAAAAGAACCAAGATCATATGCTCTGTTTCTTTTCCTAAGGAAAAACTTGGATGAAATCCAAGAAGGAAAGGGCCGATTCTTCTTCCAGCTTCTACCTCCCTAGCTAATCGGCCCTTAAAACCCAATTTTTTCCTTGTTGAAACTTTGATTTCTCTTATGCTGGCTAATGAGATCTTAAATAGAGGAAGAGAGAGAGGCTAGAGCTAATGTTTGTCTCTTCCCTCTAAATCTAATTAAATCCGAGAGGAAGATGAGTTCGTCTCCTCCTTGAATCAAACTTTTTTTTGTTTTAATCTTTGATTTGATTTGACTCAAACCGGTCAGATGGACTTGGCCCGCATGCAGGTTCTCACAGCAAGCCACGTGGTATGTTATGAATCCACCTGCCAAAGTTTTGAAAATGAACTTTGATGTACGTCTCGATTAGATATTTTCAAGTGTTGGGTTCTTGGCTATAGGAGCTCCTTTGAGAGAATTTTTCACTTATTTATCTTATTCTCTCATTCAAGTGAGTTCAGTTCCCATTGCAGGGTTGACATCGTCTTGGTGGGATGTGGGTTAAGCTGTCAGTTTTTTTTGTATAGCTTCTCTTGTCGAGAATGACTTGGCTACAGTAATAACTTGGTTGAATGTTAATTCAAAATAAATTCACATTTTTCATTTTTTTTTGAAAAAGCTCAAAGTTATTTTTTCAAATATTAAAAATATTCCTTGTCAGCATATCTTTCAAGAGGGAAATGAAGTTGTATAGATTTTTTAAAAGTATAGCTTACAATTTTGAGGAGCGAATGCTTTAGAATGCAAATTATTCACTATAGAAGAGATATCATCAGTTTGTCCAACCGCGATCGTAACTGGCCGGGTACCTATCGGTGGGAAAGATTAATTGTCTTGAAAAATTATTGTGATTCATTTTACCGGACAAATCAAATGTGGCATGCAGTACGTATTCAATATGTACAGAATTATATATCAAAACAAGCTGCAATGGATTGGATTGGATTTCTCTTTCTGCTGCTTGTCAGTTGGACCCCATCATCGACCTCCCTAGTCCCTACAGCACTGTATCAGGCAGCAGTTGTCCGGGATCTAAATCTAATTGGCCGTCTTTCACTGAAATCTAAAATAGCTAGCTGTGCCTGTGCATGAGCAAGCATCCTTTTTTTTTTAATTTTCTCATTCTTGTTTCCTATGATTGCTGCCGATATTTTTGCTTCATTAATTTCATCACTAAAACTGCCAACGTATAGATGGTTATTTTGTGTGGCTGTAGTCAAGATGAAGTTGAGGCTAACATTAATGGAAGTTGTCCGAAAAAAATACAACACTGAAATCATTTAGTTTTACTAACTCTGACTCTGATGTAAATGATAGGTGACACTATGTATAGCTCATGGACAGAGGCTGGCCCTTCTACTTCAGCACAGCAGGATCATGCTGATCCTTCTTTAGTACCGAACGCTGCATCCAGTCCTTTGGCATATCAGTCTACTGCAGGTCCGTCATTCTCGAGGCATCATGATCCTACTATCGGTGCAAGAGATCATGAGCTTCACATCCAGGGTAATTTTTTTATTAGTTTGATAAAATTTCTTTACACTTTTTATATAGTTTACTTATATCTATTTTTATGCAGACGGAACTAGGAGGGTTATACGCAGTCGCGGGCCCATGAAGTACGAGATGTATGGCAGATGCATGAGGGTGATAAGATAGTAATTGAGTGCAATTAGCTGGGGCAGCCAATTAAAAAAGCCTCTAGCTTATTGAGTTCCTTTTTAAGGGAGTGTTGCACGGAGACATCAGCTTTGTCCATTAAGTTATGCAAAATGGAATGACATGCTTCCGACGTATAAAGTTGAGATTCTACGAGTTGTGCAGGTAAAAAAATAAATCTAAACAGTTCTTATTTGTATATTATGCTATGTTTTATATTTTTTCAGTTTTAATATTTTTTCTTTTGCATCCAAGTTTGTACTTCCTCCATTCTCTCATGAGTTTGTACTGAAGTCTCTCAATCAAAAATGAAAAAAATATAAGGCATATTTGAAGACAAAGTACAAGTTGCCGGGTATGATCGAGGAGTAGGTGTTGGTACTTGTCCTCCTAAAGTATCAGTGGATGGAGTTGGTTGATTATTGGTTCTTCGAGAGGGGACAAGTATCTTATTATTTAATCTTCTTGTTATTTAATCTTTTAAGAGACTATTAAAATATTTATTTGATTTTGCAGACATATTCTAATATTGGTAAAGCTGCACGAGCATCTCTATCTGTTCCCCATACATCAGGATCTCAGAGTTATGTGCGAGTCAGACAACAGTTCACATGTTTCTTAAACTATAAATTCTTTAATTTTATATCAAAGCATTTACTTATTATAATGAAACATGAGTT
>UESW01001504.1:1060001-1077283 GCA_900491605.1 Calamus simplicifolius
TCATTATTTATATTCTGCTGCAAACTGAATGATGTATTAATTATGTAATGCTAAATAAAAAGTCTTGTTGTAATATTATTTAATTTTCAGCAACAAATTAGTAGTTTCAATGATTTACATTTTAGTCTTCACAAACATTTGTATTCGACACAATAATCTTAAAAAGTTAGTGATTACATGTATAATTCACAAGAAGTTAAGAATAACAAGCATAAGTTCGATTGTCTTCGGACTTCCATACTATCACAGCACTATAACCTATAGACCCGTTTGAGAATTTGTAAGCCTTAGTCTTGCAAATTCTCAAATTATCCTGGTGGACAGTTTGAGAATATTTCTTGTGATATGTTAGTCTGCTATTAATCATCGTTGGGTGAGATTTCGGTTTGTATTTGCTCATACGTTCTCCTAGTGTGGCTTATATACCACACATTTAGGAGAACATATGGGGAAATGCTGCGAAATTTCAATGTAACCGATCGATGATAATTAATAGCAGAATAACATATCACAAAAAATATTCTTGAATGGGATAGGGCCTTACCTTTAGACATGGAGTGAAGGTAGAATTAATTTAAGACACTTGAATGCTTGTGAAGTCTCATGATTAAACGGACCGCCTTGTGGCCCGACCCAAACTCAAGCCCTCCCACATTAGCCATGAACCTGTGCATCGGTCCTTGCTAGCACGCCAAGGATCGTAGCCGTGGCTCGCCCTTGCATGGTAGGGACCTTAGTTGCCTAAAAAAAATTGGTTTACTTATAAATGATTTAAATGGTTGTTATTAACCTTAGTTGTGACCAAGAAATAATTTAGTTATATATTAGTAATACTAATATAGTTTTATTTTGTGGTTTCATTTAATGATTTACCAGACTTTGTATAAGTCGGTCAAAAATGAGCAGGGCTCGCTCGTGGATGTATGCAAGGATAAAAGATGGCTTGCTTAATCCAGATTTTCTGAATGGATTGGAAGAATTTATCGCATTTGCATGTAGCCAACCTGATGGATGGCCCTAGGATTAGGTGCCCATGCAACTTCCACAGGTGTCAGAATAAAGCCTACAGAGATGTGGAAACTGTTAAGGTGCATTTGTGTAAGAAGGGGTTTGTTCCTGATTACTATGTTTGGTACTGTCATGGTGAACCAGAGGATATTCCAGGAGCTGTTATAGGCCAACAAGAGTCAATTCCCGTAGATGAACCATTTGTGAATTTAAACACATATGAACAAATGGTGATGAATGCATCGGGTAATGAATTCAATCAGAATACATTTATGGAAGAACCAAATCCAGATGCACAACAATTTTATGATATATGCTGCGTATCCTGGTTGTGAGGGTCATTCCCAGTTGTCTACAGCTGCTCGAATGTTGAATATTAAGGCAGAACATCGATTATCAGAAAAGGCGTTCAATTCTGTAGCTGGGTTAATCAAAGAAATTTTGCCAAATGATAATGTTGCGCAGACAGTTTTTACGCAACAAAGAAGTTGTTGCGTGGGCTTGGGCTCCCAGTTAATAAGATCGATTGTTGCTTGAACAATTGTATGATATTTTGGGGTGAAGACTCAGAGCTGAGATGGTGTAAGATTTGTGGGCAATCGAGGTACAAAAACACCGAAGGAGGAGCCAGTACAAGTAGGAGGAAAAGTGTGCCTTACAAGAGGATGCATTACTTTCCTCTTACCCCACGCCTGCAGAGATTATACAGATCTGAGGCAACAGCTGCTGATATGAGATGGCATGCCGAACATGAATCTAAAGAGGATGAAATGCGGCATCCATCAGATTCAAAGGCTTGGAAGCATTTCAATGAAAATCATCCTGATTTCGCTGAAGATATAAGGAATGTGAGATTAGGTCTTTGTACGATGGCTTCCAACCATTTGGTCAAGCGGGGCAACAGTATTCATGTTGGCCTGTGATACTGACTGTATATAACCTTCCTCCGTGAAGTGCATGAAAGATACTGCAATGTTTTTAACCATTTTGGTTCCAAGACCATCAAATCCAAAGGAAAAGATTGATGTCTTTCTGCAACCGTTGGTGGCCGAATTAAAAATGTTGTGGGAAACAGGAGTCGTAGCCTACGACATTTCTATGAAACAGAATTTCATAATGAGAGCTGCTTTGATGTGGACAATAAGTGATTTCCTGGCATATGCAATGTTGTCTGGTTGGAGCACTGCTGGACGTCTGGCATGCCCTCATTGCATGTATGATTCGGATGTTGAACCAACATTTCACGAAACAAATGACACCGATTAAACATAGAGGTTTTTTAAAATTTAACTTTTTTTATAAGTGTTAAATTTTTACATAGTCAATCATTAATCGTAATTTAATTGTATGAATCTTTAGTATTTTCAGTATGACGGGCAGAGGTAGATCTATTGACGACAGACGGAGTGAGCAGGGATGTAGCCCTGCTACATCAGATCACATGAGCATCAGAGATGGAGAGTTTGGATCTCCAGCAGTCGCACAACCTTCGATCTCTCCAGCAGTATTACCATCCAGTCGATCGGCACATACCTCCGAGAGTTCTTCCACCATCGGCCGCACTATACTTCGACTTGATGCTCAGGGGATGTAAGTATATACAAATTAAAAATATAGGTTTATGTTTTTAAGTCAATTACTTATAAACATGCATTTTTTTAACAGATTCATTGAGCAGCATCATGTATCCAGCCACATCAGCGCCGTATTTCAGAGGCGTGCAGATCCCAGTGGCTACGATTGGCGCCACGTATCTCCAGCCACGAGGGAGTTTTATTTTTCTGAGTTTCAGGTAAACTTATTAAATACAATTTATCAGTGATATAAAATTTCTTAAACTTAATAAATTCAGAAACTAACTATTTATTTTAATGCAGAAAAACTTTACGTGGGATCCTGCCAGCCATGATGCCATTAGGGCAGCATGGGAGGCTCTGATGGGACGCCAATACTCCGACATGCTTCATCGTTGGAGGTCATCGGGTTAACGTCCTGCGCACGTGCCAGAGGATATTTGGCACGAGTGGCAGTAGGCCTGGCAGTCCAATGGCTAGCGCAGGAGGTCCGCATCAGCCAGCACGAACCGTCGATCTGAGAAGAGCAGTCCTGGCATGGGTCTCTCCCGCCATACTTCGGGCTCCATTTCGATTCAGGAGCACAGACGGCGTATGGTAAGAAAATATAATATTTTAATTACTATTTTAGTTATTTACAAATATTTGTATTAATATCTTTTTTTTTGTTATAGTCTGAGCAGGAGGGCGGAGATCCCGATGAGTTTCGTCTATTCAGGGCGACACACACCAGGAGGGACGGTTCCTGGGTCGACACGCGATCACGAGAGGTTGCGGTAAGAAATTAGATTTATGTAGTATCTGTTTAATTTCTAAAATTTTATTTCAAGAAATTTATTAACTCATTTATTGTTGATTTCATAATTTCAAGACACGAGTCGAGGAGCTTTGCTCCTAGGCATCGCAAGTCGACTCTACTGATGGGGAGACGTCCATCGAACTCTCAGCAGAGGAGAGTCGGCGTGTGTTTTTGGAGGCTGTTGGTGCCCAGCCACGAGACCGCAGGGTCTATGGTCTGGGCACTAGAGCTTCTACATATTTTCTCCATCAGGCCTCCAGCTCGCGAGTTTCTGGTGATATTCCTCCCGAGCGTTTACACGACCTTCGCAGATCTATTGCAGAGGAGGTCGCCAGGAGGTCGAGCAGGATTTCGAGGATCGTATGCGAGGCCGGGATCAGGAGATTGCAGACATGCGAGATGAGATGCATTATTTACGGGATATGGTTAGCCGCTTATCGCAGAGTCTTCAGCCTCCACAGCCTCCACGTGATCGCCCAAATTCTTGATGTATTTTTCTTTTCTTTTTTTATGTTGTAAAAACTTCAAAATTTTAATATATATATTATTTTTGGAAATTGATTATTGTTTGGATTGAGTGAAAAATATTTCTATCAATATTTAGATTTAACGAATTGTATTAACCGTTTTAATTTTTAATCTTTTATATTTTTTTTAAAATTTAATTTGCGATGCATTAGCGACTGAAATTGCATCGCTAATATTTTTAAAATATTATTATTAAATATTGCGATGCAATGACCTAGCATCGTAATAATTTAAAAATAAATTTAATAGCGATGCATTAGCGACTAAAATTGCATTGCTTTATATCTAAAATATTTTTAATAAATATTGCGACGCAATGACCTTGCGTCGCAATATTTAAAAAAAAATTTATTTGCGACGCATTAGCGACTCAAATTGTGTCGCTATTATGCCAAAAATATTATTATTAAATATTGCGATGCAGCTAGATGCGTCGCAATATTGCGATGCAATTTAGTGTGTCGCAATATTTAATAATAATTTTAAATATTAAAAATTAATTTTAAATTTAGCGATGCATTTGGATGCGTCGCATATTGCGACGCAATGTTGCGTTGCAGAGCGTCGCAATATTGCAACGCAATTGCGATAAATGGGTATTGCGATGGACATCTCAGCGACGCCGTCATTGCTTCGCTATTGCATCGCAATAGCATGTTTAGCGACGCAATTGCGACGCATTTGGGCGTCGCAATATTTTATTTTTCTTGTAGTGAAGTTCTTTCTTCGGATTGCTGTGAGAGTCCCATTCTTCCTTCTATGCTCCAAGTGGCGTGAGGAAAAAGAGGGTCCTTGTACCGTAAGCTTTCCTTCCATCTTGAGCATTGATCCGGTCAAGAAATGGATGGTAGACATCATGGTAATCCAACATGAACAGCTTGTTCTCCTCTAGTGCGCGCCTATCATTAATAGTTTTGAAAAAAGATATGTTGAATTTGATCTACTAGCTAGTGACAATTTATAATGTTTGGTTTGATCATAAGTAGCCTTAGGCTCCAAACAATAGGAAACCAACACATCTTAGGATGAAATTCTGAACAAGACATCAATATGGCACACCTCATTTTGGGTACTGAAGTTGCCATGAAGAGTTTGAAATGATCAACAAATCATATTATATTGCAGATTCAATATATGATAAATAATACTCTATGTGTTCTTATCAAATAGTACATAATTGGTATCATTTTTAACTGATCTATTCTTAAAGCATGAGAGACTAGATTGAAACAATTTAAAATTTAAAAATCAAAATGAATTGTATAATTCATTTATAAATTGCTTCAATTATTTATAAATTGTATAATTTTTTTTGTAGATGGATGAGCATGGGTAGGAACCCGGTGAGGTGGAGTTTTACCGGATGACTCATACTCACAATGATGGCACTTTTGTCAGAGATGAGTCAAGGGACTTATATATAATTATTTATTACAATTTATTTCATACAATAACTTTAATTTGATTATGTTATTTAGTAAGATCTAACTAATTTTTCTAAATTAATATAGGAAAGAGCTACATCTCTTATTGCTGAGCGTGTCGATGACTCTACAGCATCTACGCAGAGTAGTCGCATCGAGGCCAAGGTGTTTACAGAGCTGATGGGGCCGAAGCGCTACAATCGAGTGAGGGGTTATGGAGTTGAAGTTACCCTCACTCAGTTATCTGAGGTGAGTAGACATATGTGTGATGCTACAGATGGTGTTCATGATACATGTGTTCGCAGACTTGAGCATGCGATGGATGAGATGCAACGATCGAGTGCCACAGCGATGGAGGAGATGCAACGGAGTGAGCCAATAGAGCATTGATGGATTCCATAAGAGAGCACATTGAGCAGCTTACATCTCTCGTACATATGTTTGTTCCACATCAGGTAAATACATATATTATTAAATATATATTTTTATATTATTAATTATTATCTAATATTCATTGATAGTTTTAGAAATTAAATATTTTAAAATTTTTTTATAGGCTCCTGGAGCATCAGATCCTCGCGGATCGGGTAACGACCTTCCTCCTGCAGATCATTGACCCTGGCTCTTTTTATTTTATCTCATTCATTTCATGTATTTTTAAATTTTGTGAAACTTTAAATTGTAACACTCTCTCTGATGTAATAAAATTTATATTTGAAATTTAATTTGGATGTGAAGAATGTGTGCAATGTGATTTTGTTTATTATGATTGCATTGTATATAATAGGTTTAATATAAATTTTATCTTAATTGCACAGGTTTAAATAAAACAAGTTTAATATAATTTTTTTTAACTTTTCTGTTTGTTATTTTATTTTTTTAAAAATGCTAGCCATCCCGACGCTTTAAAGCGTTGGGACAATTGCTCAAAAGTTTCTTATGCTTTAAAGCGTCGGCACGTCCCGACACTTTCTAAAAGCGTCAGGATAATTGATCTTTCCGAAGCATTTTCGATGCTTTTAAAAGCATCAGGATTTTTCGTCTCCACTCCTACTTTTTCGATGCTTTTAAAAGCTTCCCGACACTTTTAAGCATTGGCAAACGATATTTTTAGCATTGGGATACAGGTATTTTGCTGTAGTGGATCCACACCTAGCACTAAACTTTTCATGGTTAAATTAAGCTTTTCTTTTTGGCCTTTCTTTCTTTTCCCTTCTTTCGGCTCCCTTCCATTAAGCATATCTTTCCCAAGGTATCAAGTGTTGCTTTCATTGATATTAAGGGACCTCCCTTGCTGGTGTGCGTTACCCACATGGTCCCCCATCTAAAAAGAATAATGCTAGCTCCTCTTCTTGATTCATTTCCCTTCTTTTTTTTAAGAAAAAGCATCAGATTTCTCATCTCCACTCCCACTTTTTCGACACTTGTAAAAGCTTTCTGACACTTTTAAGCATCGGCAAATTATATTTTTAGCATTGGGATATGGGTATTTTGCTGTAGTGTCCACACCTAGCACTAAACTTTTCATGGTTAAATTAAGTTTTTTTTTTTTTAGCCTTTCTTTCTTTTCCCTTCTTTCGGCTCCCTTCCATTAAGCATATCTTTCCTAAGGTATCAAGTGTTGCTTTCATTGATATTAAGGGACCTCCCTTGCTGGTGCGCGTTACCCGCATGGTTCCCCATCTAAAAAGAATAATGCTAGCTCCTCTTCTTGATTCATTGCCCTTCTTTTTTTTGAGCTATTTTGGATTTGTTAATAAAATTATCCTATTGTGATTCCATTTACTTTTTGGATTGCCTTCTCTAACCATACCATATTCTCTCTGTTTAAGGGAGAGCATAGGAAATCTCAACCAACTGGAGGACTCTGTTAAATTGCTCTTCATCGGTAGGAGAAATGTATTTTGGTGCAATTGTAAACTATCATTTTATCAATTTTTAGTAATTTTAGAACATTATAATTTTTATTTCAAGATAGTTAAAGTTATACTGAAAGTTTGAAGAAGAAAGTTAATCTAAGTTTCTCCTTTTTAGAACCCTCTATAAACTTTAACATATTTTTTTAATGGATAGGAATAATATCAGTCATAGGATGTAGAGAGGATCATACTCTAATTTTTATAAATAATAAATAGGTACCTTCTATCAAGGTAGACACCATTTCATAGGATGCTATTTAACATTCTTATAGAAATAACACTTAATATTGTGTTCCTTCTTGTGGATTTGAGAAGTCTTCGAAACCTTATTTAAGTTGTGCAATCCTTTCCTTTTCTTATTCTTTCCCGGCCTTTTTTTAGAACTCTTTTCAGCTTCTTGACTCACAAGATGAATGGAATGAGGCTTTTGATGCTCTAATCTTGTTTCCTTTTGAATAAGCATGCTAGTCAATTCATTAATATTCCATTTATCCTTAATTGTGTTGTAATTCATTTGGATTGGACCATATTGTTCAGGAGGCAAGGAGTTGAGAATGAACTATACTAAAAAGAACTCATCCACAATCATCACTAAAGACTTTAATTTTGTTGCTATATTTGTCATTTCAAGGACATGCTTATGCATAGTATATGAACCATCAAATTTCATGTTGGTTAATTTGCTCATTAATATACCAATAAGAGACTTGTCAGTAGTTTGAGAATGCTCTTTCATAAGATTCATAAATTTCATAGCATTCTCAGTTTTGGAAAAGAGAAGCTTTAAGGTTGTTTGCTATCGTCATTCGCATAAACATTAAGCTTAATTCGTTAGACTTTTCCAAATTTTATTAAAAGTTTTCTCCTCCTAACTACTAGTATAAGTAATAGTATGGGTTCCTTATCTTGGAGTGTCGAATCAAGATCCCAAATACCTAAATGAACTTGTTCACACCAATTGAAGAAATTTAATTCATTAAATAAGAAAACAGATGTAGCACGCAAAAAAAGAGAAATAGGAACATATACTACAAATATACTAGAAACATTCATATATTAAGCTTAAGATAATCATATTAATAAATTCAAACTAAACATAAATGTATATCAAAGTTCTTCTTTGGGTGATACTAAGACATACATCATTAATCAACTATCAATAATGCTAATCGCTTTAATTTGGAAATTATGAATACATCGGAATTAGTGTGCTTGCTATCTTTGGATATTCAAATGTAACTAGCAAGACATATAATTGCCAATTTTATATCATATATTACAATAATATTAATTAACCTTTGAGCAATTCCTACATTCTTATAATATATGAATTTCAATGTATCCATCAAATATAGCATAATGTCATCTCATTCCTAAGCATCAATTCATGAATCATTGAATTAATTCAAGATAAAAATTACTAATCCTTAAAGATTTGGCCACTTTGGTGACTAACAAATCAATATAATGTAATTTTTAAGTATATATGCATCCACTGGAGCAAGTAGAAGTATGTGCACTATAAATTCCATGCACATTAATTATTATCCTTTAATCTTGCATTCACATAATTTCAATGCTGAAATGTCATGTATTCATAAGCATATATACATAATTTGGAAAAGATATATGAGTTCAAGCACATAACTACATAAGTGGAAGCAAATCAAAAATCGAAATATGCAGAGAACAGCATATCCAATATATTTCAAAAATCATTAATTTGTAATCACATCAATATTTTTAGCCAAAAAACCCATATAAAATCTTTCAAGAGACAAAAGCATATACTGATAAGCATATAAAAGATTATACAGTAGAGGACAATTCCTTTTGTCAATTCAAACATTAACGACATATCTAAAAGTTTTTAAAATATAAATGAGATCAAGCATAAATCGTAAATATATTTTTACTTAATTAGGCATACAACATCAAGAACAAAGTAATAGAAGCCAAAAATAAATATTATCAGGAAAACCAAAATCAATAGCGGGGGAAGATATATAATTTAATTTGGTTTCTAGGGTTCACATATCAGAAGAGAGAAAAAAATTCATATGAAAAATTATGAGTTCTAAAACCAAATGCTCAATACTACATGTAAACTATCATTTTATCAATTCCCACTAATTTGAGAATATCATAATTTTCACTTTGACATAGTTAAAGACATACCTTAGTCCATTGATATAATTCGAAGAAGACCACCGTGGTGAAAGTTTAAAGAAGAAAGTGAATCTAAGTTTTTTCCTTTAAACCCTCTGTAAAATTCAATATTTTTATGATGGATAGAAATAATGCCAGTCATAGGGTGCAAAGAGGATCAGACTCTTATTTTTATAAATAATGAATTGGTATATTTCATCAAGATACATATCATTTCATAAGTTACAAAAATATCTATTTATGAAGAGTTGCACATCTTCTGCCTACACATCCTTTCGTAAGATACAAACACATTTGTTTACGAAGTGTTATGCCTTTTTATATAAGAGCCATATCTTTTTATAAAAACTATTCCTTTTCATAGCCAATAATATTTTTAGCATTCAAATAATTTATTAAATTATTTAAATAAACAAATATTTTAAATTAATCATATGGTTCACGTAATTCTTACAGAAACCTCTTTCCAAATCTCCCCGCCTTCGCGCTTGCCGCACTTCAGAAGACACCACCAAGTTTCCCGAGGCCAGGAACCACCATCGGTGAGGGACAGAAGCCAAACATGCGGTCAAGCTAGCTAGCAGACTCGGTTCCCATCTAGAACTGGGAACGAGGGGCCCGTAGGCCAGCCTTCGAGCGTTTTGGAGAGTTGTTTGGGTGACGGTGTTATGGGCTCCAAATCTCTCTCTCTCTCTCTCTCTATCTATCTTTCAAAGGCATCATGCATGCCATTGAGCCCGTGCTCTCACATCCCGCCTGCTGGAGCTTCTATTTACACCACCAAAATTACTCAGTACACCCCCTCATTTAAAAAAAAACTAACTTCCTAAACTACCCTTATCCTTTTCTCTCCGCATCCCTCAACCCCGTCTCCTTCCATCCCCTCTCCGGCACCGCCCCCAACCCTCCCTGCGGCCCCCGTCTCCTCCCCACTCCCCGGCATCACCACCCCTCAGCCCCCATCTCCTCCCCACTATACAGCACCATCACCCCTCCAGGCACCATCTCCTCCCTCCCTGGCACCGAAGGAGAGGAGAAGGTGCCGAGAGGGAGCCAGTGCCGGGGAGGAGAGGGAAGGGGAGGAGACGGGGGCGGAGGGTGCAGAGTGAAAAGGATAAAGATAGTTTAGAAAGTTAGTTTTTTTTAAAAAAATGAGGGGGTGTACTAAGTAATTTTAGCAGTGCAAATAGAAGCTCCCATGATTTCGAGGTCAGATGGGCAAGCCGCGGAGGGAACAGAAGGGCAATAGGATTCATGCCCGATAACCCGATAGGCCGATAACCTGGGAACTCAAGCAAGTGAAGATATTGGATCGTGAAAAGGTTTTTATGCACCACCTTTAGTACAACAAGTTCTACGTGACCGCTCCTTTTTATTGATCCATGTAAGCATCGTACATGATTTGACCGAATAAGATGGGATAGCGATCTTAAATTTTGAGTGTGATATGCATTAATATTCATTCAGCCTTTATTTTAAATATGTGTGCATACTAAAATATTCTTTTCTTTCAGCCTACTTTTATCCATTATCTTGCTTTAATTTGCTTATGGAAAACTTTTTCTAATTCTAAAACGTTCTTTCGGGTATAAGGAATTTGTCCAAGGTTGAAGAAAGATTCTTCCTTGCTCTGAAACGTGCTCTAAGAGTTTGTCTAAGGAATTAGTTTTCGAATGGTGATATAAGCTTCTTCCTAGCTATGAAAAATGCTCTGAAAAGTATTCTGAGTTTTGGGTGTAAGGAAATAGTATAGGTACGAGGTTGGAATAAGCCACTAAAGACTTCTTCAATAACTTTAGAAAAAAATATCATCCCCAATAGGAAGTAAAAAAACACTTCATAGAACATTGTTGATATATCTTTTTATAGTTCCTTTATTGCACAAATTATTTTGGTAGTTAGAGAAAGTTAATGTATTAGGAAATCATATAATACTCATGTAGTATCCAAAGCATATTATGACATTATGGGAGTCATAACTATAAAGTGATGGGTATTCCTAGTAGGAGGAGTCAATACCTTTAGTTTCATATTTTCTATAGGGATGTCATAATCTTTTAATTAGGGTATAATAATTTTTGAACTAAGGTATCATAATCCTGTTTCGGCCTATATCAGTAATTAGAGATGGGCACTGGGCGGTGCCTGGCACGGCACGGTCCAGGCCCATCGGGCCAATCAAAAAAATTGGCCATGCCTAGCATGGCCCATTAAAAAAAAATTGCTGCCCGGCATGGCCCGCAACCCATTTTGGGCTAGGCCATGCCATGCATGGTAAACCTTGCCCATAAATATATAATCAGATGCCGAAGATCCGGCGCTTTCTTCACTCCCTCCTTGGACGGCTGGTGACCTCCTCTAGCCGACGACCACCATCATCATCAAAGAGCAAGACGCTTCCTCCTCCCCCAACGACCTCTACAATGCTGCTCAGACGTACCTTGGCCCCCGATGCATCAACTCCGCCCCTATTATCACCCTCTCTAAGGCCCACAATTCCACCCGCCTCACCACCTCACTACCACCGTTCCACACCATCCTCGACTCCATTCACGGCAACGCCCTCCGTTGGACCTCCCGCGCCGTCGACACCTCCTCCTCCTCCACCCCCCGCAGCTCTTCCTTAGGCCACCGCTCCCTCGAGCTCTCTTCCACAACCGTCACCATGATGCTGTGTACTCCCAATATATTCCTCATGTCATTGATGAGGCCTCCCGCATCCACCTCATGGGCCACGACCGCCACCTCTACACCAACCGCCCGGGCTCCCACGGCGATGACCATCATCGCCTCTTGTCCTCCGTCCCCTTCGCCCACCCAACCACCTTTGACACCCTTGCTATCGACCCTGCCCTCCGCGATGACCTCCTCTCCGACCTCTTCCACTTCGTCGATCGCCACGACCACTACGCCCGCATCGGCCGAGCCTGGAAGCGTGGGTACCTACTCCATGGCCCGCCAAGGATGGGCAAGAGCAACCTCGTTGCGGCCATCGCCAACCTCCTCAAGTTCGACGTCTACGACCTGGAGCTCACTGTCGTGTCCTCCAACACCCAACTCCGCCGCCTCCTCGCGTCCACCACCCCCAAGTTCATCATCTTCATCTCGGATGTTGACTGCTCCCTCGATCTCTTCGACCGCGACAAGAAAAAGGACATGCCCCAACCCTATCCCAACCCTTGTGGGCTATGCTGGGCTTGGTCTACGGCCAGATTTTTTAAACCCGACACGGTCGTGCCAGGCATGGCCTGGTACTGTAGCAATCGGGTCGTGCCAGGCATGGCTCGGTTCGTGCCATGCTGGGCTGATCGGACCATGGGCGGCCCGACCCAGTTCCCATGGCATGGCTCGGTTCGTGTCGTGCTGGGCTGGTCGGGCCATTGGCGGCCTGGCCCAGTGCCCATCTCTATCAGTAATCTTCTAACATTCGTGGCTTGTTATGGCACTCTAAGAGTCATAATCTAAGTCACGTATGATAGGTATTTCAGGTTTTAGGGATTAGAACATAAACCTTAACGCTTTTTGAATGGGTGTCATAGTTTTTTAGTCAAGGTTTTGTAATTTTTAACTGGGGTGTTGTAATTTTTTCGACCTATATCAGTTATCTTCTAGTTTCCGTGGCATATTATGATACTCTGAGAATCATTATTCAGACCATAAATGATACGTATTTGAAATATTAGGGGTTGAAACAAAAATCTTAATGTTTATATTTCGGCCTATATAAGTAATCCTTGGATAAAGTAGCAACTAAAGTTTGCTTGAAGCTTATCTTTTTTCAGTCCAAAATATTATGCGTTAATATGATTAAATCTTTTTGTTTATTTAGGAATTTATTGCAAAGGCAATTATTTTGCCAGGTGAAGGGGAGACCATGGACTTGATGGCTGTTGGAGATCCAGATGCTGTTCATGCTTTCCGTTCTTTTATTAAGGAGCAGCTTGCTCTCCAGCTAAAAGAAGAGTTCTTATTCACTGTAGGTTTTTGATTACCCCATACACTACAAGAGATTTTAAATATTGCGACGCCCAAATGCGTCGCAATTGCGTCGCTAAGCATGATATTGCGACGCAATTGCGACGCAACGAGGGCGTCGCTCAACTGTCCATCGCAATACTCTTTTGTCGCAATTGCATCGCAATGTTGCGACTCTCTGCGACGCTCTTGCGACGCCACATTGCGTCGCAATATTACGACGCATGCAAATGCGTCGCTAAATTTAAAAATAAATTTAGTTAGAAAAAAAATTATTATTAAATATTGCGACGCACTAAATTACGTCGCAATATTTAAAATAAATTTTTTAAAAAATTATTATTAAATATTGCGACGTAATAATTTGCGTCGCAATATTTAAAATTAATTTTTAAAAAATTTATTATTAAATATTGCGACGCACTAAATTGGGTCGCAAAATTGCGACTCATCCAGATGCGTCGCAATATTTAATAATAATAATTTTGGTATAATAGCGACGCAATTTGAGTCGCTAATGCGTCGCAAATAAAAATTATTTTAAAATATTGCGACGCAAGGTAATTGCGTCGTAATATTTTAAAATAATTTTTAAGATAAAATAGCGACTCAATTGTAGTCGCTAATGCATTGCTAATAAATTTATTTTTAAATTATTGCGATGCCAGGTCATTACGTCGTAATATTTTAATAATATTTTAAAATATTAGCGATCCAATATCAGTCGCTAATGCGTCGCAAATTTTGTTTTTAAAAATATTTAAATGATTGAAAATTAAAACGATTAATTTAATTTCGCTAAATCTAAATATTGATACAAACATTTTTCACTCAATCCAAACAATAATATATTTCAAAAAATAATTTATATATTAAAATTTTGAAGTTTTTACAACATAAAAAAAGAAAAAAAAATACATCAAGAATCTGAACGATCACGTGGAGGCTGTGGAGGCTGTGGAGGCTGAAGACTCTGCGACAAGCGGCTAACCATATCCCGCAAATAATGCATCTCATCTCGCATGTCTGCAACCTCCTGATCCCGGCCTCGCATACGATCCTCAAAATCCTGCTCGACCTCCTGGCGAATCTCCTCTGCAATAGATCTGCGAAGCTCCTGTAAACGCTCGGGAGGAAGATCAGCAGGAACTCGCGAGCTGGAGGCCTGATGGGGAAAAAATGTAGAAGCTCTAGTGCCCATACCATAGACCCTGCGGTCTCGTGGCTGGGCACCAACAGCCTCCAAAAACACACGTCGACTCTCCTCTGCTGAGAGTTCGACGGGCGTCTCCCCATCAGTAGAGTCGACCTGCGATGCCTGGGAGCGAAGCTCCTCGACTCGTGTCTTGAAATTATGAAATCAATAATAAATGAGTTAATAAATTTCTGAAATAAAATTTTAGAAATTAAACAGATACTACATAAATCTAATTTCTTACCGCAACCTCCCGTGATCGCGTGTCGACCCAGGAGCCGTCCCTCCTGGTGTGTGTCGCCCTGAATAGACGAAACTCACCAGGATCTCCGCCCTCCTGCTCAGTCTATAACAATAAAAAAAATGATATTAATACAAATATTTGTAAATAACTAAAATAGTAATTAAAATATTTATGTTTTCTTACCATACGCCGTCTGTGCTCCTGAATCGAAATGGAGCCCGAAGTATGACGGGAGAGACCCGTGCCAGGACCGCCCTTCTCAGATCGGCGGTTCGTGCTGGCTGATGCGGACCTCCTGCGCCAGCCATCGGACTCCCAGGCCTGCTGCCACTCGTGCCAAATACCCTCTGGCACGTGCGCAGGACGCTGACCCGATGACCTCCAACGATGAAGCATGTCGGAGTATCGGCGTCGCGTCAGAGCCTCCCATGCTGCCCTAATGGCATCATGGGTGGCAGGATCCCACGTAAACTTTTTCTGCATTAAAATAAACAGTTAGTTTCTGAATTTATTAACTTTAAAGAATTATATATCACTGATAAATTGTATTTAATAAGTTTACCTGAAACTCAGAAAAATAAAACTCCCTCGTGGCTGGCGATACGTGGCGCCAATCGTAGCCACTGGGATCTGCACGCCTCTGAAAAACGGCGCTGATGTGGCTGGAGACATGATGCTGCTCAATGAATCTGTTAAAAAAATGCAAGTTTATAAGTAAATGACTTAAAAACATAAATAAAATATTTTTAATTAGTATATACTTACATCCCCTGAGCATCAAGTCTAAGTACAGTGCGGCCGCCGATCGCGGAAGAACTCTCGGAGGTCTGTGCCGATCGGCTGGATGGTAATACTGGTGCAGAGATCGAAGGCTGCGCCTCTGCTGGAGATCCAAACTCTCCATCTCCGACGCTCATGTGATCTGATCTCGCAGGATCCAAACTACGTCTCTGCTCACCCAAACTGTCGTCGGTAGATCTACCTCTGCCCCTCATACTGAAAATACTAAGATTCACACAATTAAATTACGATTAATGATTGACTATGTAAGAATTTAACACTTATAAAAAAAAGTTAAATTTTAAAAAACCTTTATGTTTAATCGGTGTCATTTGTTTCGTGAAATGTTGGTTCAACATCCGATGCCGTATCGGATTGCGAATCAGTTTCATTATCATCGGAAGGAAACCGAACATTTGCATCCGCAATTTGTTGGACATCACCACTTGGATCTCTAAGTGATGTTTCAGGAGCCCTTGTGTCATCCTCAATTGCATGCATTTCCATCTCATCCTCTTGAAATGCAGGGCACTCGGTTGATTGACTTGATGAACTCTCCTCTAATACGATTGTTGAACGTGGGACGATTTTAGAAACGGCCCACCAATCTCGCTTGTCGTTGCGCAAACTTGGATATCCGCAGTAAAAGACTTGCTGAGCTTGGGATGCAAGGATGAATGGGTCATATTTCTGCAATCTTCGTCGATGGTTCACTTCAACCAAATTATAGTCGTTATGAACCCTTTTGCCCACAGGAACTATCGGATCGAACCAATCACAACGAAACAATACGGTTCGTTTCATAGGCCAACCGGGATATTCAACTTCAACCACCTCTACTAACTTTCCATAATAATCCTGCATATTTGCTCCAACACTTTCTCCTTTTACACACACGCCCCAGTTCTGCGTGCCTCTTGAAGCTGCTAATCGTTCAATCTGAAATTTGTACCCATTTACAAAATAGCCAGTAGAGGTTGTTACGGTCTTCAATGGCCATTGCGATAGACATTTAATGAAAATATTGTCGGTTGTCGACCATGGACCGTTGACCTATAAATTAATAAGCTATTGACATCCAATTCAAAAAATAATAGCCATTATCGAAATTGATTGAGTGATACTACTCACAAATTCATAAAACCAGTAAGCAAACTCCGTTTCTAATTTCTGCCCAATTGCAACTTGACTGATGTCGGGATTCATCTGTCGTTGTCTATCACAAAACATCCTTATGGGATGAAAAGGATGAAAACTACTGTTAGAAATTAAATATTATGGTATATTATTATATAAATTTAAATTTTCAATTTAGCATTGAAGTATACACTTACTCAATATATGGATCGACTTCTCGACAGTTCATTAGGATGTAATAATGTGCTGCATTATACTCCATATCGCTAAGATTTCTTGACTTCTGCCCACCAAATGAACGGCCGATAGCTTTAAAAATTGATATTCTACCGTCATTAGCTTCTGCTTCGTCCACACATACGTCATCGTTACGACCATGATTTCGGCTCCTCGTGTGGACGTGACCCTCAAAGTAATGTGAGGCAAAAGCTGAAACTTCTTCGACCAAGTGTGCATTGCATATAGAACCTTCAACCCTTGCCTTATTACGCACATTATTTTTTAACTTCTTAAGATACCTATATGTAAAG